>JABJVR010009227.1:0-10042 GCA_025773905.1 Chitala chitala
TTTGTGTCTATGTCACAACACAAAACACCAGACAGTCTGTTTCTCCTGTAGGTGATTTATGAAACAGAGTGCACACACACACACACACACACACACACACACACACACACACACACACTCAGAAAAAAAGAAAATGGTTAGGGGATGAAGCTGTGTCTGGTCCTTGCTGTTTGTGCTCTGCCGTTACTGTTAACCCATTCCTGGTAATAAGGTACTGGTACCACTCATGTTCCTTAGTGTCTTGGCCCTGTTTAACCAAGGCCTGTTGGCAAAGCCAGGGTCCAAACCACAGGTAGCATAACTGCCTCCTTCCAGCCAGAAGTTTCAAGCGTTCCATGGGCTGTTTTTCCTACCTGTCAGTGAAGGAATATCAGCAGCGTTAGCATTAGCATGCATGGGCCTGTTGACAAGTCATTCACCCTTGGATCCACTGCGTTTTCTTTCTAGTACCACCTCTGTTTCTGGTTTCTCTCCTCTGTCATTTTTTGGCTCTCACTCTGTGTTTTATTCAGTATTTTATTTAACATTCTTTTTGCATGTTAGCCTGATTTTTTTAAACTTTGTTAAATGTTCAAGGACATTTTTGTTGGCGAAGCACTGTATGAAAACAATTTGAACTGAACTGAATTCAAAATCGATGTTTTTGGACCTAAATTGCCCAGTGCTTTACAAAGCACAGGCTGGAGATGGGCATGTCGAGAGTCCTTCATGTGGGAGAGACTTTTGTTATTGCCAGAGGTGCCCTAAGACACCCTTCTAATGCTGAAGCTGCTCTGAAACAGTCGCACACTGTTGCTAGGCTCCAGGACCGCAGCGCTGGATGAGTGAAAGGTGTCTGCGATCAGCTCAAGGCCACTCGGTAACTTGGTTTCCGCACATCTCAGCATTACATTTGTGAGAAGAGGCTCCTCTGTGATATACATGCTGAACTTGCAGCAACAGTCTCTGCTGTTTGGTACCTCAGCAGGTAGCAGTCAGCTAAAGACAGATTTGTAACTACAAGCTTGTGTGTTAGCCACTAGCCTTTCCAGGTGTCACAGGTGACCAGCATACTTCATATGAAATGCTATAATACCTACATAATTCATATATTGGTGGACAGTATGTTCTGAATATCAGTGTTTATTTGTAATTATTGTAAAACAAAGCTAATAAATTAGCGCACAACATTTCTTACATTCATTAGACAAACAATGTGCATTTGTGAAGGCTGACCTCCTTCAGCTAACGTGCTGCACATCACAGCCATCAGTGATGTGTCCCACTTGACCTTTGTCACAGTTCACGGACACGTGAACAAGCAGAGATGACCACACGACATCCCTGCTGCCTCCCATCCAAGTTGTACCAGAGAGAAGACACTACAGCACGCTTCATTTTTATGCAGAAACTGTGAACTGTGTGACCCTTTTTTGACATTTTCAGAAATTGAGTATTTCTGTAAAGGACGCTGAGGAATCAATGAAGAATCAGTACTGCCATTCAAGTTTAAGACAAAGGGGAAATAAGAACTTGTGTCCCAAACCTGTTATAACAGTGTACATTCAGTAGTTAATGCTAGTTTTTGTTGAAGAAAATTGAGTCTTTTTTCCAACTCAAATTTTGCTTGAGTGTTGTCATCCTGACCACTAGGTGTCAGTAAAAGCACCAAACTATTGCATCAGTCTGAAGCTACCAGACCAGAAGGACCACTCAGGTCCTGAGGCTTTGTTGTGTGATCTTCCTGTCGCTCCTTTCAATTGGTTTATTTCTAATTCTAACCTGTCAATGACCTTGAAAAGTTGCTAGCAATAATTTTCAGTGGATTATATGGTTTTTACACACAAATTTTGCTGGCCAGCAGGAGGCCCCCTTTGGATTTCTGAACATCAGAAGGGGCAGCTACCGAGAAGAGTGTTACGTTGGGAAAACTGGATTGGTGTGCAGAACTGGAAAATCACATGTGTTCTAGACTGGAAGAGAGCAATTGTGTGGACAGCAGTCTGACAGAATTCGAACTGGCCATGTACGAATAAACTTCACGAAGCAGTCTGAGGACACATTTGTAGTCACTCAGTACAGAACAGAGGAAAATCCAGTTTTTTCTACTGTTCTTCTCTCTGCCTACACGTGTCACAATATATTTTCCAAAGGTCTGGTACATGGCCCTGCCTTGAAGTGCTGTGTTCTCTTTCTAATCCTTTTGATATGTTCCACAGTATGTGCTTACATGTCTATTAGGCCATTTTAAAATGGTTCAAGGTTTGCCAGTCTTATTAGTATGGAAGTGACATATTGTAGTATAATGGTACTTAATCCTTTGATTTAAAATAGAGGAATGCTGTTTGTAAAGGAAATGTTATTGAAAAAAATTGATTGTTTGCCAAGCATTGTTTAATTGTATGCAGTACGGAGCCTTGTAATCACATGTGGCCTTAGAAAAAAAAGCATGACCTGGTTTGGCCTTATCATCTCATAAAATGATTTCCCTGTATGGTGAGGTTAGTGTTTCCCATAGTACCCCTTCAGTTTAAATTAGCCTGTTGAATGTACAGACACTCCACAGGAAGGCTGCCTGCACAGCATCCAAACCAGGGGGAGGTGAAAGAGGGCATACAGGACTGTAGGGCTGCGGGGGACACAGATCAGTTAGTCAGGGGCATTTCCATTTCAGTGACCAGCTGCAGTAAGCTATGGACAGACTTTGCATGTACACACCAAGATATCTTGCAATTACAGTATGAACTGTGTAAATTTATTAATAATTACGGAGTAGCATTTGATGAGATTGGACAGGATTAAAAATGAGCGTGTTAGGGGGACAGCACAGGTAGGATGGTTTGGAGACAAAGTGAGAGAGGCGAGACTTAGATGGTTTGGACACGTGCAGAGGAGGGATACAGAGTATATAGGGAAAAGAATGCTGAGGATGGAGCTTCCAGACAGGAGGAGAAGAGGTAGGCCAAAGAGGAGGTTTATGGATGTAGTGAGGGAGGAGATGAAAGAGGTTGGGGTGCCTGAGGAAGCTGCAGAGAACAGGTTGGTATGGAAAAAGATGATCTGCTGTGGCGACCCCTAGAGGGAGCAGCCGAAAGAGGAAGAAGAAGAAGAAGATAGGGTAGCATTTGCTGGGTGTATTTATGTAAGCTTGGACATTGCTAAGGTTTGTATGTCGAGCAACTAGCAGAGTCAGTTACCATCAATTACCTTTCAGCAGGTGTCTCTGTGATGTCGGTTACCTGGCTACAACCAGGTGTGAGTGATTGGCATTTCATGCTGAGCTTTCGTTCTCCTTCGAAAGGCAAAGGAGGCAGTATCACAATGCCATGTGCTCTCATAACATTTGCGTTTTTGTAGGCAGAAAGGGCTTGGCATAATAAATGAAAAGTGATAAATGAAACCCTTAACCTAACATGAAACTCAGATGCTGTGTTCTGAAATGCATGTTTGAGCTGTAGTATATCAGTATAAATTGAGACGTGCCATTCGTAGTGAGGGGTGTCTGTTAAACATTGTGGGTTCAATGAATGCCGCCTTTGTTGTTTTTGCTCTGTTTCCTTGATGAGGAAGCAAAAGGACATGGCAAGTTTGTGGGTCTGCATTCTGCTGGTTCCACATTAAGTTCTTGGTAATTGTACCCCGATGTGTCACTTGGATTGTTATCCCTGAGATTCTCTCTGTGGGTAGTGGCTGGGGGGGGGGGGGAGTGATAATATGCTAAGGGGCCTCTCCTGTTCTGCCACACCCGTGAATATTTCATGAGCAGCACGACATCTTGCAGGAGATATGGGCTTGGAATATGACACCTGTGGTCTCCGTGGAGCTGGAACACAGAGCCTCTGGTAGCTCATTAGAAGCAAATTTCGGCTGAGCTTCACCACAGTGCACACAAAGGAGTGACAGTGTGACATGCAAGGTCTTAATGGTAAGATACAATAATGGTTAAGAAAAACACATGAGCTGTAGTGAACAGGCAAAGAGGTTCTGTGTTCCTGTTACTGAAAGCACTCCATTTTACTTTTTGTAGATGCTTGTTCATTAATGTATGTGATGCATCTCCAGCTCTGTTTGATATCTCTGTCCACGAAAGCAAAACCAGGGACCTGAGTGGTTTTCGCCCATGGCAATAAATGTTTTCTGACAATAAGGCCTAATATATAGAATGTTAAGGCTCCAAGCCTCTCCTCTTTGTTCAGGCACAAGGTATGTAGGAGGTCCTGATGGAGACCACGCGAGACGTCATGATGGAAACCATGCATGTCATTTAGAAACGTACATTTCTATCATTATTGAGAAAAATGTTAAAGAAAAATGTTGCAAAATTCCTTCTGCTATATGTGTTTGCATTGGCATCAAAGAATTTTTTCTTCTTGTTCTTGCTCCCTTGTTATCTGACAGCTCAATGTCCGACTGGACTGCTGCCATCTTCTGGCTTCCAGCACAATAAAATTAAATGTGTTTCAGGAGTCATTATCTGAACGATAAATCTGGTTTCAGGAGATGCATTTTTGACATGTTAAACTGGTTTATCGAGCATGTCACAGAGATGTAGCTGGAAAGTCCCACAGCACACCCCAGCTGGTCCTCGGGATGGCGGTGCGTTGCAGCTTAGGACTTTACAGCGATTAAACATTTTTCTCCTTCTCTCTGGCTGTCAAGGAACACATACATCAGTGCTCCTGTAGGACAACATAACAGTTATCTGAGATCAGCAGCTCCCTTGACAAGTTTCACACCTAACAGCACTGACAGGCGTCACAGCTCCAAAACGGAGGAAAATAATACATTTTAAAAAACAAGCATTCTAGTTAGTCTAGCACTGCAGCAAATTCCCAGTGATTCCTGAGTGCCACAGTTATATCCCTGTGTATTCCAGCGCACTGTACACTTAGCCCTGAACTGAGCAGGACTTGTTATTGCATGGTAAATGTTACCATCTCTGTGTATCATTTCCTATTAAGCTGCCAACCAGGGTACAAAAGAAATTTGCTCATTTGTCAGTGTGGACAAGAGAAAATGACGATGAGGAACACTTATGTGTCACTCAGACTGAGTTCATCACGCTGTTACTGTGTGTAGTGTGTGTTTATGGGCAGTTCTGGTTTCCCATGTTGTTGGGGCTGCACACAGCTTGATGACAGCATACGCATTTCCAGAAGCAGCACTAGATTTTGAAAACACGTTTCAAACACCTGTATTATTTGTGTTGTAAAATCTTTAATAATCTGTATTATTTGTTTTTCAAAAACTTTTGCCTGTATTTTAACTATTGTTGTATTTAAATTGTAATTGTAAATAAATAAAATTTGGCTATTTAAAATTTTTGCCAAGATGATGAATCGTGAATACCCAGATGTGAATTCACTCTGGAGAGATTTTTCTGACCAGTAATAAAAAAAAAAAAAACCCATAGCACTGGCAGATTCATTGGCTGAAAGCATGGAAGATACAAACAGCTCGAGTTGTGTGGCTTGAGTGACACACCTTACCTGCTTCATCAGTGGTAGAATAAGAGCACTTCAGAATTCAGCGAGGCCAGCTGCACTCTTTCCATTAAGCACACACACACACACACACACACACACACACGCAGTGCACAGAACCTGTTCATGTGAGCATTCTAAAAACCAAGGCTTAAAACTGTAAACACAAGTTAACAAGTACAATAAGATAGGGGGCTTCCATCAGGACAGTTTGTTTTATAATTGAAATACTTTCAGAGCAAACACTCAGAGAGTAGCAAACACCTTGAAACAGCCATTACCCAAACAATCACAAACAGCAACATCAACTTCACATTCCTTGGCTGTGAATTTTAAATGAGTAAGAGTGGCCTCTTACAGCCTTTAATAATTGAACAACTCACACAAAGATCAATAACAGCCCCATTTGCCATATATTATTAATCTCTTATAGTACAAGCATCATTGTATGTCTGCTGAGATTTAAAGCTTGGATGTGCAGGAGAAAGTCATACGGCTTCCAAAAGAACATGTTCTTCTCCACAAATATTTTCATCCACTGCATTTCAGCAGATGAAAGTAATAATTACATATATTAAGTAACACAGGAAAATATATTAAAACTAAAGCCAGTATATAATTTACTTGTATGGTGCTGCTGTAACTCACAATTATAATTAAACATGCCTGGGAAAATCTGTCTGGCTACCAGTTAATCGGTGAAACCTTTGTGAATCGGTCCATTTGAGCTCACCAATCACAAATCATGTGTTTCATTTAAATACAGCCCAAGCACCTAAAGGTTTGTATAAGGTTGTTGAAGTTCTTTAGAAGGGGCAAGGACCATGCTTATTTGTTCAATCCAAAACAACATGACAGCCCCATGGATCCACAGCAAAAACACATAAATTAGCACTTCCAATACCATACTGAAATAAATGTTAAACTACTTTTATTGCTTATAAACTTTTAAAAATCAACAATTTAATGCCTGTATTACATGATGAAAAAAAAATATTATATGTAATGTAATAATTTTAATTTCAGATCTAGCATGAAACAATCCTACAAATCTGTGACAAACTGTTACACTCTTTTATGGTGCCCTTTCAGAGCATTTATCTCCACACTGCAAACAGTCCCACAAGTTCATAAAATACTGTCGATCGCATGTCATTCCTATCAAGCTGGTACTGAGCAATTACGTCCATCAAATAAGATTATTACATCTCACTGCCTGATTTATGTGAGTAAACCTGAATATCGGTTTCTTTAACAGTTCTGCCAAAGTGGCACGTCCTGACCTTTAGCTGAAAACACAATAATCGACAGTTTCCCTCTTCACCTGACGCTACTGTTATTTTCCCGCTCTTTTAGGTGCCCTCCTCTCATATGAGAAGAAGGACCTACCCACATGGATAGTGACTTCACAGGGGTCGCCCCATTTGCCCAGGGTCTTCAGTTACCTCCTGACTTCGTTATAATCAGAAAACGAAGCAGGACTCATAAATTTTGCCACTCTGGTGTCCCCTTGTGCAAAACTAAGCCCTTTAGAAAAAACTTTGCTTATTTGCCTTAGTCCTCATTGTTCTGAAAAATTTGTATCTGCTACACATAGAATTTCCCGTGGCACCCATTTTTGTATCTTCTCTTCAGCCCAAGGGGGAAACAGTTAATATATACAAAGTATGTAGAGTAGGAACATAAATCTGGCGAGTAAGGTGTCCAACAAGCAATGCTCTGGAAAGACTACATTATATCAAGGGCATACATGCTTCTAGTTCAACATCAGCTCTGTGTAGACAAAACAGAATTCTACGTGCTGCAACACATTGAAGGAATGCGACTGGAACATCAATCATGATGTAATATTACACATAACTCAAAGGTCTTACAGAGGTGATGTCTCGCAAACCTGCAGGTCTCCATCTGCCTGTTTATTTGTAATGGGAGCAACATCTGGGCCATTCAAAGGCATAGACCCCCAGAAAGCTACATCTAAGGTTTAAAACAAACACCAGTCTATCAGAAACCGACCGACCATTGACAAAACTTCAGATTTTATAAAATTTCAGCTGGAAGTTCTGTGAATGTATGTATATGCAGTCCTCTAACGTGTTTACTACCAAATGGCATACATCACTGACAAAAAAAAATAAAAAATCTGGACATCAAACAAGTGATGGGAGCCACTGCATTTATCCTACATTAACATATTATCAGCAGATCAGTAAAGTGATTTAACTATCATAAATAAGAAACTGAGATACATTTTCTCATGCCTAAAACACATTGTATATGATGCGGTTTTCAGCAAAGACATGCAGGGAATTCAAAAGTTGGTTAATATAGCAAGTGGCATAGAATTTTGCAGTTATATCCTTGTTCTGCCATTGCAGAATTTTTTTTATACACAATAATGTAAATTCCCCAAATTAATACAGGAGTTTTTTTATAAATTATATGATCAAACAAACTGTTTGCTTAAAGTGGGCTTTGAATAAAAGTTCTTAATTTTAGAAACTTTAAAAAGAAAACGACACACAACTCTCAGAGGAACAGGGCTTGCACTGACATGAGAGGACATCTTGCATTCCTGTATTCCTCCCACTCAGACTTATGTGAAAAGGAAACGTCTGGTTTATTGCACTTTTGAAAACAGTGCTCTGCTTTCAGCTGTATGGAGTCTTTGGACACCCTCAACGGATGCTGGTCCATACTTAACATTATTCTGTCTCTCACTGACAAAACGATTTCCAGTTCGTTTTCATTGTTTGTAACTTTAATAAATAATCCTGCTTTTACATTTTAAAACTGGACAAAACCACACATTTTAATGGTTTGGTTACGTGTAAGGTTTCTTGTATTCAACAAAGGGAGACTTATTGCAGTGGATACTTCCAAACCGTTGCATTAACTAAGAAAAAATGGACTGAAAAGAAAACTATTCGGGAACTGCGACATAACAGCGACAGCACGAGTGCGCAGAGCTACAGTCCCGATCCTCTATACTCCTGCGCCATATCTTTGCTTTCACTTTAAACCGTGGAGTCAGATTTCAGCGTCCTTGTCTCCTCCTCAGTCCGCCATTTCGCAGTGCTTCGAGAAGTTCTTCTCTGCGTCCTGTCATGGAGGAACAACAAATGGTCTTTGTTACACTGTTAATGTGCACACATAAATGGCGTCGGGCTACGTATGTTGTTTTCAGACGATGGCGCCATTAGCTGTACTGGTAGTGACTGAAACTCCATTTTGTATCGTACGGTTGTAAAAATCTCGTGTAAAAATATACCTAATAATGACAATTTCCTTCCCAATGTAATCGTAAATTGCTTCCTGCTTTCCTTAACGTAATAAAGTTTTACATGAGCAAGTTAGTATATATTTTATATAACTGGTTTTTCGGTACTGTTTATTCTGAATTGTTTTAAGACTGGTCTTATTTTACATACATCGTTTTATGGCGCGGTGCGTAAAACTGATTGTTTTGCTTACAAATTTATACAAGTACAATGAATGTAAAGGCATGTGGCTGAACTACATTATCGCGATTCTTAGATTAACTTAAAAATCTTGAAAAAATACGAAACATTTTTGTTACGTCAAAGGGCACAATTCAGTACTTTAAAAATAACGCCGCGAGATGTTTTTGTTGTTAATTAAGGTTGTTGCATCACGATATGGAAATTAAACAGCAGATCAAAGGCGGTATACAGCTCATGTGCTGTCGTTTTTGGGGAAAAAAGTTGGGCCACCGAAATGACTTTTCTTTTGAATGACTGTTGTGGAGCGCTGGAGGTGACCGTTCTGCCAGCACTGTCCTTCGGCTCCAGGTCGACGATCCGCTTAATTGTGAGAAATGCAACATAAATGTAACGAATGATTTGTTAAAGTACGTCCGTGTTATCTTATTCAAATATTCTAAAAGTTTCCTTCTCAGGTTGTGCATTTTCTAATAACGCGTTATCTTTAGTTACACTACCTATTTGATGTTAGGCGTGTACGCGCGTTCACCTTCCATTGCATAAGACTTGGGGAAATAGTTATTTTCGTTTTTGACTGATACAAAACGATTTGGACATCGCGGACACTTTTTGACTTAATAAAGGTTCACCCTACACCGATATATCGATTTAATCGTGGCAAAACTTGTTTGATGCATGTTCCTTATGTATTTTGCTATCTTAACTGTTGTAGACCACCAATTACCAATCGTAATTTAAAAATCAGCAGAAAGTCCGCATGTCTATTTTTCTTTCTGATAAATGCGAAAAGGGACAGGTGGGGGGAAACTGCGTAGTGCTGGAACCCCAGTTACATTTACATTACACTTTACATTTTATTCATTTAGCAGAAGCCTTTGTCCAAAGCGACTTACAAGAATAATAGTGCACGTGCATGTCACAACCGAGTTACCTACTATTAGGAGGTAGGGGGAAACTGCAGCGTGCTCAACCCCCTGTTAGGAGGTAGGGGGAAACTGCAGCGTGCTCAACCCCCTGTTAGCAGGTAGGGGGAAACTGAAGCGTGCTCAACCCCCTGTTAGGAGGTAGGGGGAAACTGCAGCGTGCTCAACCCCCTGTTAGCAGGTAGGGGGAAAC
>JABJVR010009228.1:0-10041 GCA_025773905.1 Chitala chitala
CACACACACACACACACACACACACACACACACACACACACACACACACACACACACACACACACACACACTATGGAAACATAAGCTGTAACAAAGGGCCACAGCTCAGGAACTGATTTGAAGAAATTTGTTAATATAGTAAGGTGTCAAACCAACTGTGTGGGCACCAAACTGTGACCCCACATTTCATCAACTTCAGCCCATCAATTGTCAAAGAAAGCAACTAATACTTATCAAAGACAAAAGCAGTTAAAAGCAGTTTTTGGTTGGGCAAGAGGGAGGGGCTGTATGGAAAAAAAGCCTTTGGACATCCAGCCAAACGATCTATACAACCACCATAACTCAGATATACCACCAACAGAGCTCAGAAGCAAACGCAGAAACAGAAGGGGTGTTGGCTTTGCAACATGTCTTGTACCTTCCATTACTTCTGGGAAACCTGGAGCAGCATAAACAGTTGATTTACATTTGGGTGATCATGTCAACTCATACCTTGAAATACGTGTAGTGGATAGCTTCCATATAAAAATTTTAAATGCATCCTCCATATTTAAATTCACAGTACACATTAAAATGTATTCAAAATAGATTGAAATAGTAACATCTGTCACTAGAACAATAAAGTAACAGTCTATGGATTTACTGTGAGAATAAAGTTTTGGTCATTACTACTGTACAAATTATAGGTGTTTACGCCAGTCTTAAATGAACTGGTTCACTGACTAATAATGAACTAATAACTGGATGGATTAATGACAACAACGTGAAATGCAAATCTTTGCAATGTCGCAATTACCACTCAATTTACACTTTGACGGTAATCAACAATTAGAGATGCACTGGCCATCGTGAGGGTAAACATCTGCCGTCATCATTTCTGACTAATACATTCATGACACACACAAGAAACAACGAGTCACACAAGTGAGACAGCAGCTATGACAAAGGGACAGCGAGATGGAACAAGACAACTGACACTGGACAAGTGCGTGCATGAAGCCCAGGAGATCGATACAAGTCGCATTAGAACATGCACACTCAAAAACAGATAGTGTACATGAGGGGTAAAAAATGATAATCATAACTTGTTAAACACATGCATTTCTGTGCAGCTATAGTAGAAGAATTAGCCACTAAACTGCTTTGGAGACAGAAGCTGTTTCTTCCACTCAATCACACTGTGAAATGTGTAATGCATTTATAATTGAAGCATTTTATACAGCGCAGTTTATACAGTTGACCTGTAGCAAGCATCTGTACAGATGGACATGTGCATGTATGTACAAAAAGGCTGAGTCACATGCCTCTTCAATACTGTTCTTAATGCACATAGACCTTCGCAGAAAGCAAACATACCTCTGAATCGGTGGCAATAATATCACACCAGAATTTTACATCAGATGGAGAGCACTTGGCACTATGAGTTATAAAAAAGGTAAAAATATATAGGCTATATCTATGGTAAAGCATGGAGTCCTTGCAGTTCTGCTATGCAAATAAAGCAAGCATGACCAACCTACATGGAGTACAGACAATCTGCACTAGGTACCTCTTCCTAGCCACCCTTTTCACCTGAAAGAGCAGACCATAATTTGCTCTGCATAAACCACGCAGCACTTTAGATTGCTGAAACAAAACCAGAGCAGAGCTTGTCAAAAACCCCAATGCAGAAAGTCAGACAGTTAAAAAGAAGAAAATTATCTTCATTTCCATTTCACAAGGTAGAAGGTGGGAGGGGGGTCAGACTAAGGCGTGAGAACATGTTATAAAGGAGGCCGGTGACAACACGGAGCCAGTCAGACTAACCTGAACAGCACCGGACTGCACGTAAAGGAAAAAGTGCTCAAGGGTGTGTTTAGGCTTGTCTGTCACTTCCTTACACCTGAACACACACTGACAAAATAAAGACTGTAACAAACACAGTTAAAACCAACATTACTCTGAAATACTTCACAGTGTCAGCACATTCTAATATTAAGACTCAAACATTAAAAATTAAGGATAATTCACTTTAATACAAATGCGAAAATGGCTTTAGTGTATATTTAGCCTGTAAGAAACCAAAGTAATAATTCACATTTTTTGTTACTGCATATTCAGTGCTGTAGTTTCTCAAACCACGGGTAAGGACAAAAATGTGTCTTTTTGGAAACTTTGCCGACAAAACCCAGATAAAACTCTCGTTGTAACATATTACAGCTGAACCCACGTAATATTCAAAAGTCGCTGTTGCCAGAGTGAATCAGGGTTAGTGCTGCTGATGCGCCGGTTCCCTCACCCGGTGTACTCTGATACGGTACGGCGGTCAAAAAGTTATTAAACAACCGACTGAAGTTCAGTAAAGTGTTTCATCGCGTTTGCAAACTTAATTTCTCTACATTTCTCTTCACTCCTGAGCAGTGCGAACTCAGCCTTTACTCCAACACTAAACTGCGTTTACCTGGTGACAGTACACCGCATCTCATGCCTTCGCAAACTATTAAACGAAAGTATTTAAATATAAAACTTACAGAATAAACACAATGATACTTACTTGTATTACTTTCAGTTCTGCTGTTAACGTACCGAAGGTGTTTAGTTAGTAAAAGTCACACCTGTAGCAGGTAGAGCAGTGTGTCACTTCACACACCTGTCCAACCTGTTGCTCTGAATGTGACACACAGGACCCGGCTATCAACATTCACTTATTCACTTGCATTAAAGACAGATTTTATTACATATATTTTAAGATGATCATACACAAACTAATGTGACTTTTCTAGTGTAACCAGTAGTGCCGCTTCCTTGTTGCAGGGCGATGTAACGTGCAGGCACTGCGCACACACTCCGCTCGCTGTGCACAAGGACCCGTATCTGTAGGAATATGGCTGCCAGGACAGGGACACACTGTTACATGTCCTCCTGGTGCTTTCTGTTTAGCTTTAGGCTTACAAGCGTTTATCAGAATAAATTACACACGTCCGCGCTATCGTTCAATTGCAAACGTGTTGATTAGTCATAAACGATTTGCGAAAAGGTAGAAGGGTGTGTAACTAGTCGGTTTGGTAAAGCAGAGTAAATGTTTAAACCAGAGTGGTATACGTCTGCGTACGGTACGTTTTACGTTTCTCCGGGTAAACAAGACTTGTGTTTTATGTTGCAGTATTAATAGTATTGCTTGCACATACATTCGCGTGCAATCTTGTAATACAAGAATTACATGACGTGGTTTGTTTTATTTATGCCATGGACACGTTTTCATGTGGAATACTGGCATGCCACATGAGGTAAAATTATCACATGAATCTTGTGTGATGAAAACTTCACCAAATGCCAACTGTTCACCTTGCTTGTTACATGCCAAACGTTATGCAAGTGCAGAGCAGGTGTGGCTCATTTTGGTTTTGTAAGTTTGCCATTGTTCTTACCGTGGTTCAGTATTAATTTGGCATCTGTGTAGATTCTTCCCCAGAGGTAGGCCTTATGTTCTCAGTTAATCATGACTTTTGGATTCCTCTAATTCCTTGTATTGATGACCTTTGCCTACACTTCAAATAATGAGTCCAAAGTTTGTGTAAACAGGTTAGCAAAAGTTAAGATGTAATGAAGGCTAGAGTAAGGTATATAGATGTCACCATTTTTTATCGCCTCCTTGGGAAGTATCCCAAAGAAATGAGCAACATGCTCTGAAGGTGAGATTGTAATCCTATTTGTTCTTTCTCCTACGTTGGCATATGTACACCCTTATATGGATGTGCATACCGCTGCCCATAGTTTCATGCCAAGAGAGATGCACACCTCTATAACATGGTTCAGGAGTGCAGCGTAACACCCAGGGAGAGGTGTGCTTTTCCTTCCCTTGGACTAACTAGTCTCTGATTTGTAGGATGAGAGTCCTGCTCATGGATGTCCAGCCTAGAATGTACATTGTTCAGGAGTGGAAGTTATTACAAACTAAAAGCACAAGTAAAGATTGTTACACCAGATGAAGAATGTTGTGTTTTCAGCTTTAACTGTATTAGTTAAAAAATAAACCTTTTCATTCTTATGCACCCTTATTACTGTTTAATGTTCAAACTGCTGATGGGGAAATAAATGCAACAGGTTACTGAAACACTTCAATGTTTGAGATTTAACTCAGACATTGATACTTGTCATACTTGTATGTTCTGACAAATTGGGACCTGCAGACCTTTCAAAAATAAATGTACAGTACTTAATTTTTTCAGATGATTAAAATGTACTTTTTCAGGTTTTACCAAACGTGCACCAGTCCTTACATTTATTTTCTGTGTAAACATAAGACAGCAGTGGCTTACATCCAGGCCGTTTTCAACTGTGACAGTCAACAACTTTTTTTTGTTGGAGGTGAAAACATATCGTAGACGTGGGGGTTGAACTGTCAAACAGGCTTTTCGTGTGCCCTGATGATTAGCTGAAAATGAGGCTAACTGGGTACGGCACACGTGTCCCATGAGTCACAGAGTGCAAACTGGAAAGCAGTTCCCTGTTTTTTTTTTTTTTTTTTTTTGTGACCGCCAACAAGCCACAGCTTACCACACGTAGCAACAGAAACACTTTCCCCTTGACTCAGATCCCAATTAAAAAAAAAAAACCAAGGATCAATGCACTGGCTGCTTCTGTCTGGCTTTTATTTTTTATATAACAAAGCCTGGCTGTCAATCATTCACGCCCAGATATGCTAGAAATGTGGTTTAGTGCTTGTCCTTGCATTTAGGATGGCAGCAAAGCTTGGGTTTGGCTTTAACATGAAGTTAGAGAAATGTAAATGGTAAACAGCTGTTTTGTCTAAAGTAAGCCTCCTATGTGAAGAACACCATCTGATACAAGGAAAACTAATCTGGATTAATTAGATCCTGAAGCTTGCTTGTGATATGCTGTTGGCTGTAAATGTGCTGATGGCTGTGTTGAGATATGACAAATGGTATCCTACCAACGGGTTGACCTTACTGGTTACCAATGGTATATATTTTGTTTGGTGTGAGCTCACCTTCTTTAGTCATTGTTCACTGACTTCACTCAGTGTACTTACTTGTATTAACTGATCATCACACATTTTTCAGGGTACTGCAGTCTCTTAGGTGATGTCAGTAGAGTAAACATTGCCTTGCAGGTTTGAATCCTAGTAGATTAAATGTTGGTTTGTAGGTTCAAATCCCAGTAGAGTATACATTGGCTTTCAGGTTCAAATCCCAGACAGCTTCTGTTTATTCTTAACCAAAGTAATTAAGTTTAAGTACATTTGTACATAGTCAGGTATTGGTGAATTTAAAGTTTACAATTGTAAGTAATGCCCACATGTTTGATATGAGAGTCCACTGAGGCAATTAGCAATGAATGAATGCAGGGAAATGCATACATGTGCTGCAAGGTCCACAAATTTACAGGGTATTTGCCAAAAAAAAAGGATAACGTTCTGAAAAATTTGGTGTAGTGTATGAGAAAAAACACTCCCACTGGAACAAGGAGATTAAACAAAAAATCTGGGGTCAAAGGGATAATCTGGGCAGGGGAGGGGTCACATTTCTTAATTTGTTTAGTTAATCTCCAAAATCAAGAAAGGTCTGAAACTGAACAGTTACAATGTTCAGCTGTTCACTTGTAAATGACAATGTCTAAAAACGTAAAAAATTCCACAATACTTTATTACAATAGTCAGTTTTTTTGTCCCTGCGAGTCAGGCGTAAATCATGTCATCTATGCACGTTGTCAAAACGAAACACTTGATTGAAATAATTACTGTCCCGATCTATGCTTTTCAACAAAGAGGAGAGTTATAAAATCTCAACTCTGCAGCATGTCAGAACTAAGGTTGAGAATTACTGCCAGACAGAACATACAACATAGTTGTAGAGCAATATAATCTATTATTATTATTATTATTATTATTATTGTTGTTGTTGTTGTTGTTATTTTGTTGTTACTGTTATTAAAACTAGTAATAAAGTATGTTATATACATTAAAATAAGACTATAATAAAGACTACTTGGTCTTTGTGGGGCTAATTGATATAATCTGATTAAATTTGCAGTGGAAGTGAAGAGACAATAAAATATAATAGTAAAGTATGATGCTGAAATGGCGTGGTGGTTAGCACTGTCGTCGCGCACCTCCAGGTCTGGGGTTTAAGTCCCGCCTTGGGTCTGTGTGTGTGGAGTTTGCATGTTCTCCCTGTGCTTGGTGGGTTTTCTGTGGGTGCACCAGTTTCCTCCCACAGTCCACAGATGTGTGAGTTAGGTTGATTGGTGTGTCCAAATTGTCTGTTGTGTGTGTGTGTGTGCCCTGTGGTGGGTTGGTGCCCCGCCCTGGGTGTCCCCTGCCCTGTGCCCCATGTGCTTTGGGATGGGCTTCAGGCTTCCCTGTGACCCTCACCAGGAATAAGTGGTTAAGATAATGGAAGGATGGATGATGCTGAAATTATTTGCTGAAAAATATGAACGTCCTAACCTTTCCTTCTTTTTATTTGCCCATAAATTACAGACATTTTTTAAATCCGCGTAAAAAACTTTATTGTGTTAAAGGAGCTGTTAGTAATGTGAAGTGTTAGATGGATGAATTTCAATTTTTCAGTTCTTTGTGTAAATTTTTTTTCCCTTGGGATTAAAAAGGTTGCAGCAAATCGATTTGCTTTGAAAGGAAGTGATGAATTGAATTAGCTGAATGCATCATGACGTTTTTTGAACTCATTAAAAGCAATTTATGTGTCTTGGTGCTCAACTCAAGCAAGATGTGTAAGAAAAGAATTATTATTTTTTTACACAGATTATTGTCTTTGATCCATTTTACAGTCACGTAAACCCTTCACATGTGAGGTGTGGGTCTTGGAGACAGGATGAGGTTTAAAGGTTTAAGGAGGGATAAGCTCTTTGGTACCTTTAAAAGCTTCATCCTGCCAGAATAAAAGTGTTTATTACCACTTATGTGCTGTAATTTAAACATAGCTGTGAAATAAATACGATGATGAAAGAAAATATGGCATGGTAGCTGCCACCACTAGATGTGTTGGGGTGTTTTCCTATATTACACATTTAAAAAAATATTTAAATCTGAAATTGGTTCAAAAATTGTTTATGGCCCTTATATAAAATCTGTAGCGATTGGTTGTGTGTGGTATGTGGGTATATACATTTGGAAGGCCTGTAACCAAGAAATTCTAGGAAATGAGTCACTGACAGGAAACGTACAGAATCACAGCTATATGGGTGTTTCAGTCGACAAATTAATTATAATTAATATAATTACTTTCTCTCCAAAATGTGTAATGTAAAACATAGTCAAATAAAGATGTCAAATGTTTTTTTCATGCATTTTGTCAGAACAGCTCAAAATAAGCAGCTTTTATCATTTGTGTGCCGGAAACTTTAAGCATGTCTGTCTGTCTGTCACTCAGTCAGTCAGTCAGTTCGTCAGTTAGTTTCCACCTGTTTGTCCAAATGAGGATTGCGGTCGCAGCAGGCTGAGCTGGTCGGACCAGACCTCCCTTTCAACCCAATGGTCTCCAGCCACTCCCAGGGGATCTCAAGGTACTTCCAAGCCAGCCTGGAGATACAGTCTCCCCAGTGCATCCTGGGCCTTTCCCGAGGCCTCCACCCAGTATGACTTTCCTGGAAAAGGCCCAGCAGAAACCTTCCACGCGGCATCCTTAATACATGCCTGAACAACCTCAGATGGCTCCTCTCAATCCAAGGCTATCCTGGATTACTGACCTCATTTTACTTCAGATCATAACCCCAGGAACCATGTGTTACCAAAGTTCATGACCATAGGTGCATGAGAGTGCATGTTTTCTCCCTAGGTCGCGGATTGGATCATCTCACTAGCAGCTAAGGTTGTTTGTTTTAATGTTGTTGTGCACTTGATCAGACAACAGCTTGTACTGTTTGCATCTGATAGCACGTTGTTTGCATTTGATAGTGCTGGTCATTCCGTGATTTTGTCGCAGTGTGGTATAGTAAAGTATCGGTAGTTAATTGCTTGTGTTTACATCTTGTGTTTCTTTCGGTTTTTGTCTGCATCCTGCCCAGTGTTACTAAACTGTAGACACCCTATTTGACTCCATTCCTAGTTGGGGTTTTGTAGGGTCCGTTTGATTGTTGTGTACAGATTGCTGTGCTAGGGTTCCAGCCACTCGCTCCTTGCCCTCTGTAATTATCCTGATCACTCCAGCTGCTCCTAATTGAGCTTGTACTGTATTTATTGCAACTCTCTGCGCTGCAGTGGCAGTGTAAGTGGCAGCCTCGTTGGACAAAGACTCGGAGGACTAAGACATAGGAGTCTACCTACGGGAGTCCACCGAGGAAGGGCAGCAACATCAAGCTAATTAACCTGTTATGTACTATCCCATTCAAACCCTCTGTAGAACACGCCTCCATCATCGTCGCCATCACATCACTCAGACACGAAACCCGTCTCTCCTGCAGCAGCTCCCCCAGACCACGCCTGACACCCCCCCTCTCTCTGCTGGCCTGTGGAACTGCCAGTCTGCTGTGAACAAGGCTGACTTCATCCCAGCATTTGCCTCATCCCTGCCACTTCAGATCCTCGCCCTCATAGAAACATGGATCCGGCCGGAGAATACAGCCACTCCAGCTGCACTCTCATCGGGTTACTCCTTCTCACACTCTACCTGGCGCTCTGGGAGGGGTGGTGGCACAAGTTTGCTCATAGCCTCAGGTTATAAGTACACTTACTCACCCTGTATGGATACTATTTCCTCATTTGAGTACCATATTGTTACAATCACTGCCCCCACTGATATTGTGTTTGTCTCCATATATCGTCCACCAGGTCATCTCCAACATTTCGTCGACGAGCTAGATATGCTTCTCTCAATGATTCCAGATGATGGCACTCCTCTGGTCGTCCTTGGGGACTTCAACCTCCACCTGGATGGCTCACAAGCTGCTGCCTTCCTCTCTGACCCTGCAACATTTGGCCTCACACTGCTACGAACCCCACCCACACACAAAGCTGGACATGAACTGCACCTCATCCCTTATTTCTCTTTCCCCACTACAGTGCTCTGACCATTACTTTATCCACAGTCTCTCTGCTCTCTCGACCAGAAGTTGATGCGCACCCCATCACCTTCCGTTGGCACCTACACTCTCTAGAGCCGTCCTCCCTGGCTTCTGTTCTGGCTTCTGCCTTACCCTCACCCGGCCACTTCACATCACTCAGCACGGAAGAAGCCTCCATGACCCTTCTGTCTACACTATCATCCACACTGGATACTCTGTGTCCATTAACCTCCAGACCAGCACGCCATACAACATCCAGCCCATGGCTAACAGAAGACCTCTGCAAAGTCAGGATTGATCTAAGTGGTGCTGAAAGGAAATGGCGCAAAACACAAGACCTGGATGAGCTCCATAAGTACCAATCTCTGCTATTCTCCTTCTCTACTCAGGTGTCTGTTTTTAAATGGGCATTTTACCAGAACAAAAGTAACTCTGCCACTAACATGCACAGTCTCTTGTCCACCTTCTCCAGTCTGCTATACCCGCCTCCTTCACCCTCCCACTCTGCTATCACAGCGGAAGACTTCGCCTCCTTCTTCGATGAGAAGGTGACTGCCATCACCCATCGATTCTCTGACCCCCACCTGCAAATCGTTTGCTCCACGGCATAATCGTCAACATTATCCACCTTTTCAGCTCTCTCAGAGGAAGATGTCTTGGATCTTCTTCTCTCCCACAGGCCAACAACATGTCCACTGGATCCTGTCCCCTCACATCTCTTCCAGACCATCTCTCCGGCAATCGTCATACATCTGACCCATATCATCAACTCATCACTCATCTCCAGCACCTTCCTGTCAAGCTTCAAAAAAGCCTGCGTCATGCCCCTACTGAAAAAATCCACCTTGGACCCTTTGCAATGCAAGAACTACAGACAGGTATTAGTCCTCCCATTCCTATCGAAAACACTTGAACGAGCTGCCCTCACCCAATTATCTACACCTACTGGCCACTTTATTAGGTACACCTTGCTAATACCGGGTTGGACCCCCTTTTGCCTTCAGAACTGCCTTAATTCTT
>JABJVR010009229.1:0-10041 GCA_025773905.1 Chitala chitala
TTCTCTGTAAAGCGCTTTGAGGCATGCTGTTGCGAAAGGCGCTATATAAAAATGAATTGAATTGAATTGAATTGAATATTCAGTACACAGGAGAAAAAGAACATGTATATTGTCTTGGACAAAAGGTGGGAACTAACTGTGGCTTTGTGGTACGTGAACTGGGTGGAGAGCTTTCACTGACCAATGAAATTCCACTGAAAGTCTATGAGATTCTTCAAACGAATGGACACATGGGAGTTGATTGCGACATTTCTTCGGAACAACTCTTCCTGTCCTCTTGGAGACTCTCACCTCGGCTGGTCTTGGTCCCTCTTTATATGTTGATTCCCACAAATCACCTGAAAAAACTGTAGTCTCAGATTAGAGGTTGAATAGAAATAAAATCTGATATTGTATAAAGTAGGGCTGGGTGAAAATCGTGTATCAATATTTTTAATGGAATACTGCAGTATTGTTGATGTGAAGATATTGTAGGATGACTACTGGTGCTTTCATATTAAGTGGTCAATGCAAGGTTTTAAGATATGCATGATGAATGTGAAAAAGAGAGAGGATAAAGAGGACAATAGCTTTTTTCACAGCAGCCATTTTGACATGAAAGAGCAGGTAAACATAGGTGTAACTATTGACATTAGTTGTGGTTCCATTCCATTTAAAGGTTCCATTTCATTAATGTCTGACAGTTACACTTAATGTCATCAGTAACTATACAGTTTCATGTCAAAATGGCTGCTGTGAAACAGGTCTGTTGAACAACACAAGCCTTGCCTTTGAATTAATTCAAGTGTGCAGGAAGCCTCCTCTTGGTACTGAAGGTTAAACATGTAATACACTGAAAACAGCAGTAAGCCCCTTTCAACTAATTGCCCAGTTGCACAGCCTTAAGAGCGTGCATGTCATGAATGCTGGGTCTTGTTTGTTTTCTGAGAATCTACTGCACCTACTGGTAACTTGTTTGCCATGTAGCAATAAAAAATATACTAAAATCCTGGATTATTCTGGTTAGTCACATTGTACTGCTATTATTTTGAACAATACTGTATATAGGCAGGATGGTAACCAGAAGAGGGAAAGTAGTCAGAACTGAGAGGATTGTGCTATCAGAAGGCAACACAGCAGATGTTGAGGACAGCTACGAGTAGCTGTGGAATCCTACAGACAAATGGAAACCATGAAGAGGTCGCAAGGAAAGCAACAATTGCCAGATATCTTCAAAGAGTAAGACAAATCCTGAGAAGTCATTTGAATGGGAAGAATAAGGTCCAGGCCATCAACACCCACACTGGTCATCAGATGCCCCGCTGGTATAATAATCTGACCATTGAGAGAGGAGGCCACTGATATCAAGACTAGGAAGTTACTCATTTTGCACGGAGGGTTTCACCCTATATCCATCATCCTGAGACTGTATACTAAGCGGAAGGAAGGAGGCCGAGGACTAGTAAGCGTCAGAGCCACTATCCAGGATGAAACAGCAAAATGGCCCCAAATGATGATGCACTCAGGCAGCAGACACCCAAGGAAATGGAAAAAGAAGAGGAGCAAGAACCATCTTGGAAGGACAAACCCCTACATGGTATGAACCACTGGTGATTAGAAGAAGTGACTATCAAAAAATCCTACCAGTGGCTGGACAAAGCTGGACTGAAAGAGCACAGAAGGCACTGATCATGGCAGCACAGGAACAAGCTCTAAGTACTGGATCAATAGAGGCTGGGGTCTACCACACCAGGCAGGACCCCAGATGCAGGCTGTGCAAAGAGGGCCCTGAGACAATTCAGCACATAACAGTGGGATGTAAGATGCTAGCAGGCAGGGTGTACATGGAACGCCACAACCAAGTGGCCAACATAGTATACAGAACCATGTGTACCAAGTATGTGTACCTATCAAACAATTTAAAAAATTTGCAGAATGCAATTCTGTTTACAGTATCTTGCAGTATTTTATGGGAAATGGCAAGTTGTCCATAAATATTTTCCAGAATTCATTGTTTTCTACAGTGTAGTACAGCTTTAATTGAAAAGAGAATGTTACAGTTTTTTTTTTTTTTTATATATAGCATTTTGTTAGTGTAAGTGGCAACTTAATGAAGATGTTAAAGTACAGTTCCAGTTTATTTAAACTAAACAAATGTACAAAATGAGCAGATGTGGTATAGGCTAAAGGGCTCAGCATTTACGTTAATTGCATAACTGTTGACTTTGCTGTAGAGTTCGGCTGACTTTTACTCCCTCGTGTCTAGGGAGGCGCTCTTGATGTAAGTTACTGGTAAATCATTCGCTTCTGCTGTTTTAGCAGTTGAGGTGTTACTTTAACGTTTAACTACCAAAAAAATCACGCCTCTGCGGTAACTTTCTTTATGTTGCATTTGTATGACCAAAGCAGTTGCTTCACAGAGTACACAGCACAGTGAATGGACTGGAATGTCCTGATTTGATTACAGTTTGCATACTGGTATTTATTTAGTGACAGTGTACCTCTTTTCAAGAGATTTTTTTTATATTGCATAGCAGATGATTTACTGAACCCTTGAGGATAACCAGCTCATTGAACAGTGAATTGTCAGCATACTGTTTGGGTGTATGCTTGCAGAATGCCTCTCATAGGTTCACTGCCCTATTTGATTGCATAGTAATTTGCTCATGTACCATTGGGGACTCATAAAGTGGTTTATAATGTGGGCCATGTGGTTCACTATAGCTGAGATGAATCTGGAGGATACAGGGCTTGACGGTGCTAGAGTTTTGCTTGCATTTGCATGTGACTTGTTTGTTGTATAAATAAAAATATATATTTAGGTGCAAGGTGTGAGTAAATACTGATCCCAGTCAAAACTCTCACCTATAGTTGATGCCTGACTGATGCCACCAAAACTCATGCTGGTAAAACATATCATGTGAAACCTGTGCGTTACATTTCACACTACGACTGGCCATTTTTTGCCTTGTTTAATTTTATTCACTCGAGAGCGTGCCAAAAAGTGCATAGCTGGGTATGAAGCATAAAAGAATTAAAAAATAAATAAATAAATAAATTCAACATTGCATACTTAATTGCAGAAGCAGCCCTTCCCTTTACCAAATTCAAGCACCTAATATTTTACAAGAAAATCAAAGTCAATATGAACTCCATATATGCGAAGAAATGTGCTGAAGCGGTAGCACAGATTGGTCAAAACATCATGGACACATTTGTCAAAAAGTTAAAGCTGTGCCTCACTTTTAGGTTGTTGTTGACAGAAATACAGACGTCTCTAGTACAGTATGTGAAATTGTTTGTGCTTTATAGAAGATGGCAAACCGGAGACTTGCCTTGTAGGCCATGAAATGCTTGAACATGCTCATGCTGAATGAGTCTCCATTACACTGTGTTAACCAGCATGAGTGGTTTATGAATGTAGGCTGTGATATAAAGTGGAGATTAAGATGCATTTAGCTAATGATTGCTTGATTGCTTCTGGTAATTACAGTCCATTAACTACCTGAGGTTTAAACTCCATCTTAAAATCTTGGGCTGCTCTGTTGTCATGGCAGCATGCCCTCTCTATGCCTCGACCCCCATGCCTTTCATGGCAACTTAAATATACCCTTTACAAAACTGTGTGCTTGAGTTGCTCATTTAGGCACTGTTGTACCTCGGTATGTCCAAACTGCACAGCCCTGAAACCCATTGAGATTTGCCATGGCCACCTTTTACATCCCTGTCTTTTTCTGGCTCTCTCCTTCCTGCTGTCAAATTGGGCTTGGCAGCGAGGAGCTCAATCTGGCCACCATCCAGAAGTCAGAGCGCCTTGCTGCTCTGCAGGAAGAGAACAGCAAGCTGGCTCAAGAGCTGGAGAGCAGTAGAGGAGAAGGCAAAAGCCGGCAGGAGGTATGAAAGTCAGAACCTAACCTAGGACAGTGTGTATGTGTGTGCTGTGTGTATGTACTGTCCCCCTTTATACAGAGGGCGGTATGGGTGCGAGTTGTGTGTATGTCCCCCTTTATACAAAGGGTGGTGGGTGGCTGCTGCTGTCTGTTCAGGGGTTTACTTTGGCAGGGCAGGTACAGCGTAATTAAATGGGAATAATTAAGGTTGATGATGTTAAAGTGTATAGGTTATAAACTGTTTTTTGTCTTGTTTATTATAATGTAATTAGTTTTGTTTTTATTTTGTCAGCTGGAAGAGCAGCTGTCCACTCTCAGTAGCCAGCTTCTGGAGGTAAAGAAGAGGTAAGGTGCTGCAGCAGTGAGCTGACTTTATTAACATCATCTGTGTTATGAAGGTGCTGGCTTTACTTCAAGTAATAAAAAAATAATTGAATTAAGAGAAAATAGCTGGAAGCCACTGATAAAATGCTCAGTTTTCAATTTCCTCCCAGAAAAATGTTGGCTAGCTGTTCTTAAAAGGACCAATCCAGACAAGTACAAAAATATTCATGATTTTAATGGAGTGATTAGTGAAATTTCACAAAGTTGTATTTTGTTTTCAAATCTCTCATCAGTTGACAAATAAGCATTATATCATTTCATTACTTAAATTGTAAGACTGACACTTGGTTAAATAAAATCATAAGAGAACCCAGTCATAAGCTTTCCTGAGTGTGCTTCACTCAACTATTGGTGACAAATAATATTGAAAAATCAATCAGGACAGGTAAAGATGAACTTCCACCCATCAAATTGCTTTTTCCTATATATAAATACATATGATAAAGTTTTTAATTTATAAATTACAATAAGAAACTAACAACTAATAGAACTATAACAATATAGTGTACTAAAAGTTATGTGAGCACTGAAATGGCAACAGGCAATCTGAGATGGCTACTAAGTGACGAACAAACAAAATCGTATAGCGCCAATGTCAGCGCAAGTTATCCAGCTCCACTGGAGAAAATGACCTGTTTAACTAGCCACTGCCACATAAGGTTAACCTGTGACATGATCCTAAAAGAAAAATACACACACACACACACACACACACACACACACACACACAGGACTTAATAATACAGTAAAGCATTAGTACATGACTTGCTTTGAAAATCAGTGTGAAGTATCTGTATGAAATATCTGTGTGCCAGGTCTCGGAGTACATCTCTGCACTTGGGTCAGCGGCTCTAACACAGCATCCTGCACAGAAGCAGGCTTGTGGGGAGCAGAATGGCAAACAGCACATTTTTTAGCTATGGTTTTCTCAGGTCCTGTACTTTATCTTCTTAGGTACCCATTATACAGGTATGCATAATTTGAGATGTTTTGCAAAAAACACGTTTTTTAATGATTTTTATGATTTTTAACCTACTGATTTCGAAAATCTCAATTTCATAAAACATCAGGGAAACTCTACGTCATAGTGAAAAACTAAGTGACACTTCGGTAGCTTCAAAATTCCAATGGTCTGGCGCAAGCACAAAAATCATGTTGATGACTGCTACTTTTGCCTGGTAAATACTAGTAGGTACAATGCAAAGAATAAAAAGGAAATATTTTATCTGAATTTGCCTTATGCATTGAATCCGGTACCTCACGATGACAACATTCCTGTTCAATGGGTTCATCATCTGAACAGTTGGGTCTGGGGCAGCCTGGGTGCCTGGTGAGCTTGTGTCTGTACAGGACATCCCTGACCAGCAATTTGCGGCGAACGCGTTGCCAGTTCAGGTCCTGCAGCCGATTATCCAAGCCCCTTGGCTGAACCCTGGTCCATAGGTCATCATCCATGCCCAAACCAAAAAGCGCGCCTCTCCCCTCTAACATGGCCCTGTACAGGACACGATGCTTGGAAAGGGCCTCTGGTTAAAGGCCTGCCAGAAGAGACTTACCCCACCTCACCCCGTGGTCTTGGTGTCTTGGTGGTCCGGCAGTGACTCGGCTTTGAGGCAGGAGTTGGACCAGCCACTGACTAGCTGGCGCATGGGACAGGACAGCCACAACTGCAGAAAGTATCTATGGGGATGCTCCAGAGGAGCTGCCAGATGTACACAGAGGCTGCCTGTTCAGCTAACTTCAGAGGGAAGTTGGGAACACCCCCCCCTGTCCTTGCCCAGATAGATTAGATTAGATACATTACCTCTCTACTCACGCACTCATACCTGCCCCCCCAGACAAGATTGAATACGTCCTAAGTGAGGCCACGTCGCATGTAGAGGGGGGTGGGGTAAACGTGGGCGAGGTAGAGGAGAGTAGGAAGAATATCTACTTTCAGGGATAGTACCTTCCCAATGAAGGACAGGGACCTGGCCTTCCACAGCCCCATCTTATGTCTTGCGATGGCAAATGCTTCTCCCAGTTTACTCAGGCAGCACCTCCTGCTAAGAAGTAGACCCCCAGTACCTTTAAGGGACCATCCTCGAAGGTGAGACCTCTAGCCATGTCCCTTCTGGCCTTCCAGCTGCCAAAGCACTTGACCACCAACTTGCCGAGGTTCACAGCTCCGGAGGCTACTCCAAATGCCTGCACCAAGTCCAAGGCATGGCCGACTGACCGGTCTGAGCACACAAACAACATAGTGTCATGTGATGTTTCATTTTTATCAGGACTCTGTCATCTGTCATTGTAAACATCTCAACATTGTGATCTGCTTCTAAGATTTTTATATCTGGGACTTTGAGAATCTTTTCTTTGCAGTGTAACCAAACAGACAATATTTTTACTGTTGTAAAACCAATTAAACTTGTGATTTGATTTGTGAAAATTCTGACGTGATGGCCAAATTCCTTCTACACATTTGAAATTAGCATGTCAAAATCACCTTTAAAAGTAGAGACACCTGAAATTTTTTGTTTAAATGCCTTATGAAACGTCACAGTACATGTGATTTGTCATTAAAGGCATATAATAGACTTAACCTTTATTAACATGAAAGTATTCAGTAGAAAAAAGATGATTGACAGATGTTCTTTTCAGAGGAATTACTCACTGCTTACAGAATAATATGGTCTGCCTATTTTTTTCAAGATTTTTTTCCCTGCAATATATCTTACCCTCTCCACCCCCAAGAACAATAAATACCCGCCCCCCCGTCATTACTTTAAGTGAGGTAACACTGTTTAACTGTGGAAATTGAATGAGTCAAACAGCCTCGTTAAGTTTAAATATGTTTGCGACATGCAGAGATAGTAAATTTTACAGACTTCTATAAAGTCCCAATATTTTTTATATCCTCTACTTTGTCTTGTTTGTAATTTTTCTTGTCAGTTGTTTTGCATAGTATGTTTGACGTACAGTATTGGTTTTATGAGTTACTGATTACTAGTTATACAGCATATTCTTCAGGCTGTTGGCCATAGTGGTGCCATTTAATATTATTTTAATATTTATAAGTGGCATTTGCCACAGTGTTTAATGTCAGACTTGTTTGTGATTACTTGATGGAAACCCTAGTTGTTCACCCTCATCGGCACAAGGAACACTCAGTGCTGCTTCCACAGAATGTGGGATCCAGCAGTGATCGTGTCAGTTGGCATTGCCTGGTTTTATCTCACACGGCTCACTTTAATTTTCTATAGTCTTGTGTTTATGGCTGAGCTGCTGTTGCCCCTAATCATTTTCACTTCACACTGACTTACTCACTGCCAGTGGAACCAGGGCAGCTACAGTGGTGCAATAATTTAGTGAAATTAAAGTGTGTGTGTGTGTGTGTGTGTGTGTGTGTGTTTTTTTTTAATGTTGGTGTTTGTTGGAAGCTATTGAGATTTCCGGTGTGATTAATTCTAATGCCAGTGTTTTTCAGTTGAAGTTACATGTCTGTGTGTCCAATTTGACACTTGCATCAACAAATGTTACAACTTGATTAGCCAAATTCATTCAAAAGTGGGAAGGGTGTCTGAGTAATTAATTTAATATATAAAAATTGTACATTGTATAAATAAAATACTGTATATTCTGAG
Source organism: Chitala chitala (assembly GCA_025773905.1). NCBI lineage: Eukaryota > Metazoa > Chordata > Actinopteri > Osteoglossiformes > Notopteridae > Chitala > Chitala chitala. Next base: position 7,877 of record JABJVR010009229.1, read on the forward strand.
GGTCCATGAGGACGTATAACTTTTCTTTCTTTTGTTTTCTTGCCACATTAATGAAGACAGTGCATATACTTTTAGATGCTTTCTTTTAAGTAGAAAGTGTTATTTCCACTGTGGCTTGTTCGGTTAATTGGGTTTGATGGATTTCCATAGAGAGAGCTCTTTGAAGAAGGACTCTGATGAGAAGACCTCCCTCCAGAAGTCCATCCAAAAGAGTAGCGCTTTAATCTCTGCAAAGGACAAAGAGCTGGAGACCTTGAGGAGTGAGGTATTGTAGTCTACCTGTTATTTCTCTTTGCTCCGTTCATCACCACCACTGGCAACACAAGACTTCTCTTTATGCGCCACAAGTGATATTGACAAGTATAAAGCACGAATCTGTCTTGGTCTGTCCGCACAGATTGCTGCTCTGCGGGATGAGAATACATTGGCGAAGACACTGGAGTCAACTATACGCTCCCTGGAGGCAGACAAGGCCAAGCTGCAGGAGAGAGTACAGAGCCTGGAGCAGAAGGCAATGATCAAGACAGAGGACAGCAGGCCAGCCACCTCAGTACAGTCATCAGGTAGCTTCACAGTCCAACAGCTGAGCTAGGGTCTTATCCTTTAACCACAGCTGATGACTTGCTGTGTTGTGCAACAAGTACTTATGATTCATGACCTCCTGCTAAATGCATGATAGTAGCAGTATAACCTGGCAGTAACCAGTGTAACTTTGTTTTACTGCCAGACACTTGAGATAAGCTGTTAACTTCTAACTATAGCCTGATGAATTGCTGTGTAGTGCAACAAGTACTTATTGATAATTATGATCTCCCTCTAAGTGCATGATATTAGCACTATAACATGACATTTAAAAATGTGAGGTGAGTAGGATAAACCCATGTGTGCATTCTGTTTAAGGAAATGCATTGCTGGACCAGCTTAGAGAGGAGAAGGAATCTGCTGAAGGCCAGGTATGCCTCGTCCACATGGCATCAGTTGTCTTTATTTTGTCCCATCTGATAGGGGAGCATTAGGTTAGCAGGCCATCCGAAGGGACTTCCCCTGTTTCCACTAATACTGACAGTGTTGACATCACAGAAGTAGTTTATAATGTTGTGTATCTGTGGAGGGTTTATGAAAGTAGGACTTGTGTGAATAAATGTCAAAAACATCAGCAAATACAAACACTTCTTTATGTCGTGTCTGTGTGACACCACACTGCAACACCCTTTTCAAGAAAGCTTTTTGCTTGCCTTGAAATTAAAAAAAAAAATAGATTAGTTTACACATTGTGGACTTCACTTTGTCCTTTAAAACCTAATCTATTTTCCTGTAGTATAATGTAAATAATTTAGTTTTATGAAAATAATTGACAATGAGGAGAATACTATGTAATCTCACAAAGGGAAAACAATGAAATAAAACATTTAGGGGCAAAATTGGGGTTGGGCTTTAGATGTCACAGACAACAGTAACAGCACGTGTGATTTTTGTACAGTCTGAATGAAGCCATTGCATATCAGTGCTGGTCCGTACGTGGATGTCAGGTTTTCTCTTTGAAAGTTGTTCTGATGTGTGTTGTCTTTTTTGTGTGTGTGTGTGTGTGTGTGTGTGTGTGTGTGTGTGTGTGTGTGTGTGTGTGTGTGTGTGGCTCATTTGTCACCAGTGATGAGTCTCCCCTTTTATGTCCCCAGCAGGATGACAGTGCAGTCTATCTCAGATGTGTAGTATACAACTGGAGCTGGTCTTCCTGAAAATTAACCAATGTTTTGTGTCTTCCTTCCACTCTTCCTCCTTTTCCCTTGATGTTGACAGTGCTCCCCTCTCAATCAGGCAGCGGTTCGTTACTGTTTCTCATCTGTTCATTTTGAGCATGTTTTTTTTTTATGTGCTGTCTGAAGGGGGGGGCATTTTGCTGGTTGTGTCCCCATGGAAAATATAGTTTAATGTAGTCTTCCGCTCTGCTCAATTGAAAATTTTTCATACTTTCAAGTAGTTTTCCAGTTTTATAGGGGATTTTAAGATAGACCTTCCTCTCTAGTATAATACTAATATTATACAGCGCAAATATACAGGTGGGATCCTATTTACAACATGTGTGATTTAAAACCATTTGTGTATGTAGCAGAGGAAAGTGAGGCAGCACAGTGGCTCAGCACAGTGGCTCACAGTAGATTAGGTTT
>JABJVR010009230.1:0-10041 GCA_025773905.1 Chitala chitala
ACACACACACACACACACACACACACACACACACACACACACACACACACACACACACACACACACACACAGAGTAATACAGATTCACCAATCCACCTCAACTACATGTTTTTGGGCTTATTTTGGTGGCCTGGTGGCTTGATGGGTAGTGCATCAGGCTGGGAGGTGGAAGTTTCCTGGTTCAAATCCCAGCCCAGCCAGGTGTTTCCTTGAACAAGACACTCAGCGCTAGCTCCCTGGGTACCATGTGGTTGCTAGCTACTTCGCCCCAGGGGGCTGGGCTAAATGCAGAGGACAAATTCCTCGTATATGATAAACATACTTGGCCATAAACATGATTCCCTTTCCCTTATGGGAGGGAAACGGAGAACTTGGAGGAAACCCATGTACGCACAGGGAAATCTTGCAGCTCCATGCACACACATCTAAAGTCATGATCCTAGTGAAATGAGGTAACACCAGTATTAAATTATTCTGTTCATGACGCTGAAAGATCAGAAGCTCTAGTCTGGAGCTGTCTGTGTTCCTGAAAGTTTTGAAGGTCAAAATATATACTCTGGAATTACTTGTACATGGCATACTTGTACTAACAAAAGTACGAGTACAAATGTACCCATGTACAAACACTTTGTAACGTTTACACAACGCCCCGTACATGCGGAACATCAAAGCAAATCTACAAGGGATTAAGGCCCTGTGTTGTTTTTGACTTGTGATCTTAACTTTTCCCAGATTGGCATGCAGTGATGAGGAAGTAAGAGTCCTCCGTCGGGGCGTGTCTGACGGCTCTGCTCCACAGCTGTGATCACTGTGAAGCTCCCGTGAAGAGTGTCAGCCCTCTACCTCCTCATCTCATAACCCCTTTAAAGCATCTGTCACTGTCTGATGGTGTGGAAGTCACACAGATGGCCTCGTACAGAACCTGCCATTGGGGAATTTATGTAATATATCCATCTTGCCACAGTGAAATATGTGCCCAAATGTCACACATTAAATAACACCCCCTTTTCTTTGGAATATGCTTTTATTAATAAATGCAGACATTTTTTTTCCATAGGCTGTAATACCAACCCACTTTTATATAATAGTAATTAATAGTAATTAATATGACAGAATAAATTATTGTGCCTGGTACAATATGACATCATATTCCATTCACTTGCCATTTCGTGTTGATTTTTATGCCATCTCTCCGATTGGCACAAGCTCCTGCAGTCTGTTTGTTTCACGTTCGTTCTACGTTTTAACATAGTAACATCTAACGATAGTGGCATCGCTGCTGATGCACTTTTTTTTCGCCTCACCAACATTAATGGTTTCTCTTTGCTGAGCAAGACACGGCTCATGAAGCTCAGAGTAACTGCAGGAAACAGGCCGCTTTCCTGGGTCTATCTCTGCCACACGTATTGAAGAAAGCTGTGATGCATCGGCAACCTGTCCAGGATGTACCCTGCCTTGTGCCTTAGGCTGCCTGGGACAGTCTCTGGGCCACCCACAACCGTGAGCGCGATAAATCCGGTCAGTTCAAGCCAAGTAGAGCTTTAATGTCATCTCAGCTATATACAGGTACATAGAGAGGTGAAATAATGTTTGTCCTGGACTCTTCATGGTGCACAACAAATAAATATGGAGTGACAGACAGAGCACAATTCAGAAACAAAATAGACAGCATATAAATTAAAATGGTAATAGTATTTGCTTTAACCTGGAGAAAGTGACGGTGTATGATAAAGTGTGTGGGTGTGTGTGGAATTTGGGGTTTAGGTAAGGGAGCCTGGGGAGAGGGGACCTAGGTATGGTTACCGAGGAGGTGTGAGTTAGTCCAGGGTGTTGGATGGATGGGTGGATCGATAGATGTTCGTGAAAAAAAGAAAAACACATCACCACACATTAGGCACTGAGGTATCTGGTAGTGTGAACTGCAGAAGTGTTTAAGAAGTTGCAGTGCTCTTGGATGTAATAAATACAAACCGTTGTATGGGGCATCATTGAAAGATTTTCCCAGGGCAATGACGAGAGCCTCTGTGAGTTTTTGTCTTTTCTCAGCTGCCTTGAACCCTCTCTCCAGATGCCTACACAACAACAGAGGTGACGTATATTTGGACCCACAACGCCTCCAAGTCTGTAGAAGTGGCCCCAGATGGCTCCCGGCTAAACCAGTATGACCTGGTAGGTCAAACAGTTGGAAAAGAGACCATCAAATCCAGCACAGGTAGGCCTGAAGGTCAGACGACACTGAAGAGTTTTTATTTGATGCCTGTGAAAACTGCATGCATTTTTATGTAAGACAATTTACTGCAGGTGGAGGATAAGATGCAGGAGTAAATTTTGGGATGAAACATTCTATATTCCTGTGGTGGATTGGTGCCCCTCCCTGGGTGTCCCCTGCCCCGCGCCCTATGTGCTCTGGGATGGGCTCCAGGCTTCCCCGTGACCCTCACCAGGACTAAGCGGTTAAGAAAATGTCTGACTGACATTCTATATTCTTATTTATTTGGAAATTTTTCTGTGGTTATATGCAAGCTAGTTAGTTCTGGACTGTTGCCAAAGAGATATGGGCAGAGCCCAGCAATCTTTGAGCTAGGTAATTGGTGCTTGTCCACTACTGAGATTAATTACACAGCTCCATACCATATTTAGAATATCTATACAATTATATTTTTACCAACAGTTATGGTATGCATTATGTGGATTGCATGTGTGCTCAGGAGAATGTGCATTCATTCCCAAGGTCTTTCTCCCTTGTCATGTTAAGCTTTTTGTTAAAAATTAATATTTTAAACAAATCGCCTACATGTTCAAGTATAGTATCTCTTACTATAAATGTTCACAATGAGTCACCAGGAACAAACTCTGTTCTGGCATAGTCAATTTCAATGATGATGATCATCATATTTTTTAACACATGCTTTTAGCCACTTTGATGATCTTCAACACAACATATTTATGGATAACAGAATACTGATCCAATTACTTCAAAGTCACAAGCCTACCATATGCAGTAAAAGAACTGCTCTTCCAGAGACCTGACCCCATAACTTTCTCTTTATAAGACCAGAACTGAAATACACTTTTTGGGATTACACTGTAACTTGCATGAATCGGCCACTGTAAATTGCCACTAGTGTTAGAGCTACATGGAAACACGAGATTCTTGATTGTTGCTTGGCAATCATGTCAGCAGAAACGTTCTCTGTAGATTCCTTTTGGAATCCAGGACAACCGCTCGGCTGTGTCGGTGTTGACATTTCATCCCTCTAAGAGACAGAATCGGGCATTTTTCTGTGCAAGCCCATACACACTCATCTAAATGAATGGTGCTGGCATTGGCAAGGTTGTTTCATGCATACTGTGCTCCCTGTGACCACCCTTTGTGACTCCTTGTTCTATGGCTACAAGTTGAGCACAGATTGGCAAGCGGACATGGTTTCTGAGTGGTTATGAATATAAATGAATGAATCATGAGAATAAGAAGATGATATAAAAACATGACCAGAAGTTGAATGTTTCAGTTTAACTTGTGTATTCACTGTTTGGACATAACAATGCTCAACAAAGCAATCGTTACAGTGGGGAAGAGCTTTGCTGCAACAAGACTGGCCATAAATCAAGAAAAATTGCCTTTTGGGTGACAAAAGGAGCCCCTCCCCAGGTATAAAAGACTGGAGGGCTTCACTATTTCCTGTCTACCTCACAAAGTATCTGGTAGACTCTGTAAAAGCTTGGCATGAAAGTGCACTTGGCTGAAGAGAATCATCTTTTGTGTTTCTCTGTTGAACGGTCAGAACGTTTTGTCTCTGTCGGTTTATAGCAGAAGCACTTGTGTCTGACTATTGGATATTTAATTTTAGAATTAACTACATGTAGTTAATTTGTTCACTCAGTTGATGCATAGAAATAGCAACTTAAAATGATTTTTTATTTACCTGTTGGATTTTCTACTCAAAAAGCTTACGTAAACCTTTTGGTGGGCTTGATCCAACAACCTGCTGTAACTTTGACCTGTGCTTTACCAGCTAATGAAATCTAGAGTGGCCCATACAGATCATTTTTATATAATGTAACCTTTCACCTAAACAAACAAATTACCACCATCTAGATTAATTGGGATTTAAAGGCCAGCAGGTTTTCACTGCTGGGTTTCGAGCAGTGTGCTCATTTAACGTTTAGTCGTTGTATTGTGAGGGGGGGGGGCACTGGAGCCTTCACTGTGACCAAGAAAATACATTGGGGAGGGAGAACAGACACTATTATCAATTGCATTCGAATCCTCCCACCCTTCATTAGCAAACTTTAATGAGGAATTTATGAGATGCCCCTGGACAAAACCTTTGCATGTTATAAGGCAATGCCTTCCGAAATGACTTATTAGAAACCTTGGGATTGGGGGTGGGGTGTTATGGGCAAATCCAGAAGGTTTCTGACAGCCAAGCACAGCTTGGCGAGGCTCACAGATGGCTACATTAATAAAAGCCAGTGAATATCACTTATGGGAAGCAATGCAACCCAAGCTTGTGTTGCTCTGATTTGCTCTATCCCTGACCTGCTGTTTCAACACTAATTCCATACGCTGGAGATTCATAAATGCACGTTTTAAGTTATCTGAACAATAGTCCGTCTTCCACTGAGAAAAGTTGCAGTTTAAACACTCTAACTAGTATGAACGGTTGTTATTTTTGTTTTATAGTTAAAGAATTTTCTGGGCTGGTGTCCTGTTTTTAAGCCACCATGTTATTGTTTCTGTACAGCTAGTCAAATGCACTAGAACATGAACTTGCAGTTGTTTTCGATGGCAACACCAATGTCTCCCCTGCCACTGGGTTTACATCTCAGTGCACAACAGGAAATAATAGTACTGTACTGTTTCAACAGTCACAAATAAATTACACAACAGGACAGAAAGTCCCAAAGAACGTGATATGTGAACAGCATATATGTATATAGCAGTTATTAAATTCTAGGATTCTGGGTATTTTGCCTGGCAGGTTTAATTTACGCCATTTGGAAAAAAACCAACCATGTGAATATATATAATAGGAACGCTTTTTATCTGAGGCACTTTCTGAAGAATAAAAAGTTATGATTTAGTGTTCATTGATGTCAGTTTTCCACAAGGCTGTTGTTGACCTTCCTAGAAGGCGTAATCACCAATGCTTTATTTTAACACCCCCCTCCCCAGTGCCCCCCACTGTGGCTTTCTGAGTATACAGACAGGAGAAATCAACTGGCAACTTAAATGGGCTGTAATTCAGTGCGACTGAATCCTTTGAAATTCCCCCAGCAGGGTATGTGCTTGTCTGCAGTTTGGCTATAGCAGCAGAACAGTAAGTCTGTGGTTCTATAAGTAATCTCTCTGGGTTACGGAAAAATCCCCAGCCTGCTGTGACGGGTTGAAATAGAAAATCCCGTTGCTCGATGACAAAATCTGGCTTCTCGACAGACGGTTCTGAGTAAAGGAGAAAGTACAGGCTGTTAAGAACCTGCCGTTTGTGTTAATGTGCAATGCACTTATCTTCCACTCGTGCCTGAAAAGCTGTGTGTTAGGTGACTTTTTGTTGAGTGTTTCCATCAGTTTCAAAGGAGAAAAATACCTTTCTTTGCCAGACCACCAGAAAGCTGGTTATTTTTTTCCAAATTCCAACTATGTCAAAGTCATTTTAAGAATTCTGAGGAATACAGGTAGAACTGTAGTAAAGGTCTAATAATTTTCAATTGCTTGTGGCTACCACTTTATTTAAAGAAAAGTAGAATTTTTTAAAGCTTTACAGTTCTTATTTAAACTGTATTTTGAATTACTACTGCAAAATAGCTAGTCTTCATTTTGATATTTATTTTGCAGTTTAGTGTTTATTATATAAACTGTTAAATGTGACAAATGAACAAGCAAACATCTCTGCACTTTTCTGTTTCTGAACTCTGTTTTCAGAACTCTTCATTTAGCCAGTTTTTATTTTCAGTGTTACAGAGTTTATATACTGTATATAACTTATGAAAGGTGGGTGCCAGGCTGCCTGGGTTGCCTTGAGACATAAGGAACGGTAATTCTGTCACTTTTTTGAGGGTCGCTTCGCCTCGTTGTCTCCGTCTTCGTTCCCTCTTCCTCCAGGAGAGTACACCGTCATGACTGCACACTTCCACCTGAAGCGCAAGATCGGCTACTTTGTGATCCAGACCTACTTGCCTTGCATTATGACCGTTATCCTGTCCCAGGTGTCCTTCTGGCTGAACAGGGAGTCCGTTCCGGCGAGGACCGTTTTTGGTGAGCGCATCCTGTTTCCCGATGGGTCAAAGGTCACACTACTGAGCACCTTTCTGAGGTACACTGTGGCGTTAATGGTAGGCACAGGCGATTATTACACCCACTTTATGCTCGTGCACATTTATTCGTGTTCCTGATGTCTCGGAGACACATTACGTACTCCCGCCTCGTGTTAGTAAACATCACAGCGAGCTGCCCTTTGATTCTTGCTATAATAATTGCACTGTGATCTAACTCAGAGCATTGCTTGTTGGGGGGTAGAGTACTGTAAACTGTCTCATTTGTAAACTGCCATGGGATACAGAAGATAAATTTCACCAACAAAAGCACTTCCCTGCTTTTTCCCCTCCTTTTCTGGAAAAATTATGTGATTGGTCTGTTTTTATATTGGATTATTCTTATTGGTCTAAAGTGTACCTGGAAGCATGTTGCCAAGCAGCATGAACTGTAATCTGCTGAAAGCAGCTGCATGAATGTATAGACTGATAGGCAGTACTCTGGCTGGTGAACTGATTGGCAGACGGCCCTGCTATGGCATCATTACAGTTTGCAAGTTTCTGCTTAAACTTGGTCAGTATTTAGTTTGTTTCCAGTATCCTATGGTACTTTTAAATTAGCAATTTAATTTAATCTGTAAATTGCAGTCTTGATTTGTATACTTTGAAATAAAACTCAAGATTATTATCTCATAAACATGTATATTTAAAAATGAATTTGAAGATACTTTCTGAATATCTGAGAAGTCTGAGATACGGCTAATCATTTCAAACTTGCTACGGAGTTTGACATACTACCAAGTGTTTGGGATCTGTTCCAGCATCATCCTATAGAGGAGGCCGTGTTTAGGCACACTTTGCCTAGTCCTTGTAAGATTAGACAAGAGGCACTTTGACAGGGGCATAATCACCAGGGACATGATCATCGATGGGGATTAACACAGGGGTCACACCTAATCTCTTTGCACTTATCTGAGGAAACAAGGAGGTTGGAGTACCACTGGATTCCAGGTGGTAATAAAAAACACTCCTCTCGTTTAGAAAATATTACAGCACCGTAAAGGGCTCTGTTTATATTCACTCAAGCTGTTTGATATGTATTTTGGAAGAATAAATAGAATCAGAAGCAATTTTTGCACTGAGTACATATTGTGTTCAATGCACGTATTTGCAAACTATCTGAAAATAGAATAATCTGATAAAGACTTAATGGGTGTTTTTGTGGACAAGATAATTGTAAATATTACAGTATTCAGCTTTCATAAGAGGAGAAAATAAAGCTCACATCGCAAGCAGTTCTTCAGAAAACTTTGTGTATGACGTCCCCTGGCTAATTAAAATAGCAAAACATTCTCAGCAGCATTCGTCTTTGAGAGAAGCTCATTTATCTTTAGGACTGTGATGGAGACTCTTTAAAACTTTACAGTGTCATTTCCTTTGGTTAATTACTCTTTAGGGGAGGGGTGGGGGATTCTTAATTTTATTGCTTCCCGCTGAGACTGGGAAGTATTCAATAGCTCTGCACACAATGTTCCCGTAAGGGTTGCCGTATTTTTTCTTGTTTAAATATGACATATATTCTGCAAGATCATACTTGGCAATGACAAAATAACAAGGGTTGCTCTTTATTGTTAATGCCTTTATTTTTGGAAATTGAACCTAATGATCTATTGTGTTATATAAACCAGGTAATGACTTAGGTTTCATGATTTGGGGTTCATTCCATGGGCTGAAGTGTCAAGTGGCTTTTTAAAAGCCAGTAGCCTCCTCCAGCACCTGTTAGCAAGTAAGAACCTGGACCAGAATGTGCTTATGAAACAGTTGAACCCTCAGAACCATGGGCATTGTCCTCTCCATCCACCTGTGAATAATCTAGTATTGCTATTTAAAGTCAGTACAAGACATGAAATACATTGAAAACATATTTTTTCCACAAGCTTATGCAGAAAATTGTACATTTGAGAAGCAGTCCTGTTCCTCATATACATATAAACACAGTAACAGCTAAATTAGTCTAAATAATATTTAGCTGTTTGTGGAATGGAATTATGAGTAATGAGTCTGAATTTGGCCAAGATCTGTGGCATTCAGACTTAGACATAATAATGACAATGCAGTGTTTTATAGGGCAGTGCTCTCACCTCACATGTCCTAGTGTTTTTGTCATGTCTCGGTTCTATGTGGGATTTACAGACCTTTGGTGGCCTGATGGCTCAATAGATAGAACATCAGGCTAAACTGCAGAACTCTCCTGGTTCAAATCCCGACCCAACCACCAGCCGTGTCCTTGAACAAGAACCCCAGCCACCAGGGGTGACTGTGAGCAAGACACTTAGCACTAGCTCATTGTAACATGCATGTGAAATGTTCTAAGTTGCTTTGGATAAAAGCATCTGCTAGTAAATGTTCACTCATTGGATTTACATGTTCTCTCTATACACAATCCAGTTTTCTACCATGCAGGTGGGTTAAGAGCCATAAATTGTCCTAATCACAGTGAATTTTATTTTAAGGTATGTGTTCGATCGATCAAAATTGTTTTCTGTTCTGAACATATTAGCATTTGTTGTGTGATCCTACCTTGCAGCCATGCTTCGGAAGACATGCTTGCTAAATAACATAAAGAGGGAAGTGCAGTGTTGAGGTAAACGCAGATACTAAGCTGCTCGTTTGAACAGCTGCCTAAATGACTTACATTGTAAGAGTGCGGAATATAGTTTGTTAGCAGCTGCTCATCTCAAGGAGAGAGACTTAAGTATCTTACTTATACAACTTCTAGGCAAGCATTAAGTGTTTATGTAACATTTCTGTAAGGGTTCTGTTTACTGAAATGGTTGGAACAGAGAGGTTGTGTATTTTGTTCTCCAGGGAGTACACTTCTTCACTTAATCGAAAGACAATCTAGGATTTTATTTCATTCATGTAATCTAATTATAAAAATGGCCTTAGGCCTAGTGATTGTGTATTAATTTAAAGGGGAACAATAGGATAATACAATTATATTTAGACAATGATAGGACCTAAATGAAATCGTATTGTCAAGGGAAATCTTTAAATTAGAACAGTTTTGGCAGTATTTGTGGTGCATACCGAAAGAGAATGGTTTTAATGATAATTCTGTCATATTCTCAAGCATGGTTTTAAGTGCAGTAGATAATGAGGGTGCGCGCAGATGATTTTATACTGCTGATATTAACAGCTTGCATGTCAGTGTATTTTTAGAGCTTGCAGTCTAGCCTTTCAGAGAAAGACAGCTGTCACTGTTAGCCTCCGCAGTCAGACTACGGGGTTGCCTGGAAACTTTCTAAAAAAGATAAAAATCCACAAGGTGATGATGTCCTTTTTGACCACTGCACTCTGCTGTGCCCAGTGAGCTAGTAATATCCACACAACACACAACTTTTAAGGCACAAGCAGTCCAGTGATATAAAAAAAATGGAAGTAAATTTTATTTTTAGATCTAGGAGACTGATTTCAAGGAAACGTCTTTCTCTCAATTTCTATGGTTTTTGCTCCGACTGGTTGTCCAGAGTAATAAATTCATTGGAAAGACTTTAGAAGAACCAGTCACTTGGGAGATTACCCCCCCCCCCCCAGATCCCACTCACCACTTAGGAGTTGTGGTTCCTGTCAAAAGACGCTCTTGTCGCAACACTGCTGTCTTAGTGACACAGATCTTTTGTCTCTCTCTCTCTCTTTTGTCTCTCTCTCTCTCTTTTGTCTCTCTCTCTTTTGTCTCTCTCTCTCTCTCTCTCTCTCTCTATATGTTGTGTCTGTCTCTCTCTC
>JABJVR010009231.1:0-10041 GCA_025773905.1 Chitala chitala
GGCCTCTCTCATCTTTTTAAGTGGGAGAACTTGCACAATTGGTGGCTGACTAAATACTTTTTTGCCCCACTGTATAATAAAATTAAGCATGTGTGAATACATATTTTTAAGTTTATTTGGAAGTGTCCTCAAAAGTGTCTTGATAAGCACTGAAATACAGTCAGTGAGAGAAAGTAATTAACCTTCTTAACAAGATAGAAAGCAATTCTATTTCTGGTTCACCCACAGACTACTTTATGAAGGTAATTATTACAGAGCTGATTACTAATCACATTGTCTAAAAGTCCAGTTAAATGTTGAACCCATCTTAAAAGTGACTGACTCTGTTAATGGCCCATAGTCTCAAACTGGAATAGTGCCTTTAAAAATCAATACACCTTTTTCAAACATTCAGTAGTGCATGTGGCAAGTCCTTCTGCAAACAGGTGAATAAAATAAATATTTTTTCATTGCTGCAAACTGAATAGACACAGTCAGACTGCACTTATATTAAATTTTTGAAAAGTGTTATATTTTTAGAAGTATAACTGTGGAAAACAAAAGAACATTAGCTTCACTGTAACTTTATGAGGTCACTTTAAATGTCATTAATTAATTTGTGATAGACAACAGAGATGAGTTTGGGGGGAGGAATTAAGCAAATGTGTTTGTAAGTGTATTATTTAAGAAAAAGTTTCCTGCATAATGAGACCCTTTCAAGTGTTAGAAAACAGATGGCCCTCTCTATCACTGCCTCTGACTTAATAACTAAAAAAAGGTTCCCAGAACAGAAAATAGGGAGTGTGGTCTGCGTTATCAGCAAATTTGCCTTACCCTGTCTATTCTCATAACTTTTACAGCCTACCATGAATGCTTTTCTCGTAGGTCTTTTTGTGAAAGTGAACATTTTTTTGAAGCATAAATGCAATTCAGGGCCAGGAACTGCTCAGAGCCTAACAGAAGAAAACAGAGAATAGGGGAAAGTACATCATGGATGCAGCGGTAGTTCAAAGGCAGGGCAATGACTTACACACACACACACACACACACAAACACAAAAAATACACACTAGGGAATAATTTGGAATCATGAATTCACAGATTTTTGGAAGGACATCAAGGCAGAAACTGGACACCCACACGGGCACAAAATGTGCATGCCCACACACAGCTTGGTATTGGATTAAATCCACACACTAGAAGATGTAGGGTGACAATAATTAGACACAGTGAGCAACTGCTGCATAACTCTTATTACTGAAATTCTTGTACCAAGAGAACCAAGACAAAGTCGAAATGTCAAGAACAAGTTGGTTAACAGACTTTTCTTGGGAGGTTTAAAAATGCTGATTCATTCCTTTTTAACATTTTAACTGTCATAGCAAACTGTAATTAAAGGATCACATTTGTTTCAACTCAGGAACAATGAAAACAAATACCAAGTACTTCTTCAGAAGGAATAACTTAATTAAAAATACATGAAAAAAGTTGCTAAGAGTGACCTAATTCTTTCAATAAGTGTGGATACGTTCAGTGCAGTCACTTATCATAGAGTAGCGTGCCTTAACTCAGTTCTATAAGAGAAGAAAAAAAATTAATTGAACGGCTGTTTCTTTGTCATTGAGTTAAATAAAGAGGCCTTACTGACAGTGATTGTAATGCTTCCATATGTTACCAGACCTTAATGACTTTAATGACTTGAGAAAGATTTCTCAATGTGTTTGTTACCAGAGCGTAACTGAGTAAGGCTGCTCTCATTGCATTTAGCACCACACTTTAATTACTGGGATAAGATTGCTCTGTGTTTATTACCACTGGTTATTTACAAGGATAAGAACATTGTTTCATTTTAATTCACAGTCTTCTATTTCTCTGGCTTTATTACTTATCATCACTTGGTCTTTTAATACTCTATGGTATTAATCTCAATTACATCTTTCTACAGCACTTGCAGTTGTTGAACCATCGTTGGGCATTTGAGGCAATTACCGTACATGGGGAAGCATGCTGGAGTAATTTGTTCATCAAAATGTCATCAGTTGTTAAAGTAATCAGAAGATGCTGATTCATTCATTCATTTCCAAAATAACTGTTATCTGAAAATCCACACCAAATATGGAATAAATTAACAAAGAATGTTAAGGAATAATGATTTTGGGAAGTTGTTACCATCATTTACATGTTCAGTTAACCATTTATATATCTGTGTACTTGATGAATTGTCAGTATGGGAACTATTGTGCAGCTCCTGGGCCAAAAAAGGAGTTCTCTTAGCACAAGCACAGAATAACTGAGCAAAGATTGCAAGATATCTGTGATGTTTTGCTTCTACATACAGTTTGAGTCCATACTTATGTTCTTTTGTGTGTGTTGAGCCAGATATACCTATGTCTAATATGAATTTAATTTCTTTTGTTCATGACAACTTTCTGATACCATGAAATATCAGTGTTTAAATAACATTTTTCTTTTATTTACATATATTTATTACATGCTGTGTAAAAGACTATTTGCTATTTCAGGCTGGAGGTTTCTGAAGGCTGTTCTCTATGGCAGAAGAGCAATAGATCACACCATTATGTATACAACGGCCAAAGCAGGTGATGTCAGCTTTCCAAGGTAGTGTATCCTCTCATGGTTTTACAGACATTTGCCAGCTATATTCTGCAGGTAGACTGTTATAACAGAAGTAGATCTTTTCTTTCTGCATGGGTCTTGCTTTGCACACTCAAGCAGGACTTTAACCTTTGTTTTTAAACTCAAGTCAAACTGAAGCTGGATTGAGTCACGTAATGTCAGTAGCGTCTGCGTATTACAGTGGCTGTTTGTCTCAGGTAAAAGACAACATCAAAATGCAGGACCAGCCATTTGCAATTTCCTCTCAGAGTCAAGTATCAGCTGACTATGACAGCTGCTTATCAATAACACAGGACTTTTATTACACTGCATGAAATTGTGTAAGATTGGCTGATGCATTTTTAGGGGAGAGTTGATATTGGCGTATGGATATATTAAGTGCTGCAGGATAAATTTATATTGATGATTTTGAAGCTCCTATGGGAGATACAAGATGAGAAGCAATCCTTTACTATATTGAGTCCGGAATTGCTTTTGTAATATTGTTAGGCTTCACAAAGTATAAAATATATGTATTTTTTTAGTTGTTTTAAAGTGTGCCAATATTTTTAGGAGGTCAAATAAAATGTCTGTATAAGAACTGCTTATGTTTTTATAAATATATTTATAGACACATAAAATTTGTTTTTGGATGAAAATAACTGAAATTTGGTGACAGATAAGTCATTTGTCATTTCTTGTAAGTCATCTGTTCGTGTGCATATGTGTTTGAGCTAAGAAAATTGGTAACATGTTTACATGCTTAATTATATTAAAATAGCTGGTTATGTTTTATAAATAGAATTTCCACTTCTGCAATTATGACACAATAATTTTAGTTATTTCAAACACGTCTTATAATGCAAATGGTATTATATGTATATAAGTATATGTATTCTACAGTGATCGTCACTCCAATGATAAATTGCAGACACAAGTGTTGTTCACATCACAAACATAAAAATGTCAAAATGAGTTTTATACCTCTGCTGCTATTTAATTAATCATGTTTATCAGTCAAAACTAACCTGATTATATTGTATGCAACACTAGTATAAGCATCTATTAAATTTTCTACAACTTTTGAGTTTTTGTATCTCTGGATTAAGTAATGATAAAACAACAGAGAAAACAGTACAGACAATTAAGACAGATTGTATATTACTAGAAACAAAACCATCCAGGAAATGGAAGAGGCCTATGATGACACTGATGTGGAGGCATGCCAGGGCTGGATACGCCACTCAAGAACATACTTCCCCCAATGTTTGGCCTGAGAAACCATCACTTGCGATGTTGATGACGTGCTGTGGCCAGATGCACATGGGAGATGGGATGAACAGTTCCGACAGTGCTCTATACTATTTTATATTTTAGAAGTGTGCATATAGTTTCCAATGTAGTTCTTTTGCAAAAAAGGAGGTGTTTAGTGTTTTGTGCACGTTTGTGGTTTGTGGTTTTTGTATTTAGAGTTTTGATAAACTGGGCTCGATGTTTCAGAAACTGTGCTTTTACAATTGTAAAAAATTGTAATAATTTGAAAAACAATAGATTTTTTTCCCCAATGTTTTTAGTAATAAATTTAGCTCTTCACGTTTCAGATATTTTTTTATAACCAAAGTGTGGTGCTTCCCCAAAAGTTTATTCCAGACTTGTACTGAGAGTTCCTTGGTCTGGAGCATGCTGTTTGTTTACATGCTTTCTAACCTTCCAAATGTGTACTGATTTAGAGTCACAGGACACTTTCACATTATTTATTATGACCTCCAAGGTAGTCAGTTGCAACTGAGATTATTTTGAAGTTTCAAGACTTTTCATGGTTTTATTAAGTGAATAATTTTCAAGTTTCTATATAAAGAAATATACATATCTTTTTGATTTAGAATTATGGACCATCTCTTTTACACTTGTGATACAAGATCTTGATTAAATTATTTTAATGCCAAGTTGTAGCACTGAAATTCTGTAAAAGTAGATACTTGTGCAGGACACTGTCTGAGTTAAAGGTGAGCTGCCACTGTTCTGTTCTACCAGCACTCTGGTCCACACGTCACTGGGCAGCAGCTGCAGAGGCTCACATGTGCCTGAAACCTTTAAAAGGAAGATGATTCAACGTTTTACTTTTGGGGCCTCATTTTTCAATGAGGCATGTAAGCAGATTTGCTCTTAAACAGTACATGTATTCAGTTCCAAGTGAATTGGATGAATATGGACATTTACTTAAGAATATGCAAATCTCATCATGTGTACAAATAACCATGACGTGGCAGAATAGAGAAAGTGTGAGTACCAGTACACAGAGGAGCATGACCAGGAAAGGGTTTTTTTTTGGTAGAATTGTAGAAAAAATCTGAGTAGGCCATCAATTCCAAAAACATTACCTCATATGGACATAGGTGACAAACAACATGGTTCATTGTTATTGCGCTGTTGCAACAAATTGTAATGACTGGCTGAATTTGCATTATTTCAACTGTCTTAACTAATTTTCAAAAAGAAGCATACATTGCTTTATTTGAATGTAACTTGCCTTTTTGTATGAATGACAGCAAAAAAACAACGTATTTTTGAGTGAAAAGTATGCACTAGTTTCTCAGTATATTCAGTTGTAGGAAAGAGCTGCAGCCTAGCCATGTTTCTGGGCTGCAGGAAGCACACCTGTGAGATCACATTAACATGAGAGCAAAGAAGAGGTTTGAGTCTAAAATGACATTATGTGATCAATCGCTAATGGAAAAACTCTGCTCTGCAGCACTGAGGGCTGAAATAAAAGTGCTTCTGTTTCCTTACTATTAAACAAATTTCCACTCATTCAAACAGCATATAAATTCACTTGTATTGTGAATTGGTGGCTGAGAAATGCTGGTCTATTTTATGCAGTACTGTTTAAGTTTCTCTCACCTTGAGTTTGCAGTACAACATGGATCAATGCGTGTGGCCCCTGGCATACTGAAAAGGCAGCAGAGACTACAGGACAAGCCACCCTGATTTGCCTAAAGTAACTAAATATAACAAAAATAGCACCTGTCTTTTGTTTAAATATTTAATCTGGGAAAACGGTTCTTTAACTGCAACAATAAAACATTAAAAGGATAACCTACAATGTCTCTTGCATGTCATATATACATGAAAAGTTCCAACATCATGCTGACTGCATCTTGTCCACAGTATTGTTGTTACACAGCCCAGCCTCCCAGGTGATGGAAATCTTGTCACCTTCTCTTCCTTGCTCTTTAATGCCAGATAGCATTGCCTCACCAGTGACACTGGGCAGCTTCCGTTCATTTTGTCCTCCCTCGTTTGCACCAATGTCCCATTTATACTCAGTCAGTCACTTCATTGTGACAACTTTAAGGCTAAAGTGTTTCCTTTTCTTCCCTGGCCTCGCTCCAGTAATGCTGAGCTCACACCATCTGTTGCTCGTCGCCATGCACCAGGTTACCAAAGTTTGTCATACTAACAGGTAAAGGGCCAAACACTATAAAGTTTTCCGTTTAAATTCTTCTGTAAAGTGGCACTTTTCTGTCCTCTGATGATGTTGAAAATTTAGATCAGAAATGAAAACAGAGGAAGAACAATAGAAGTTTGTCAACATTTTTAAAATTTCACATGTGCATACAACCTGTCTACACACCCTTGATAAATTACATTTGTGTAAGTTGTATGCATTTCACATAAATTACAACTGTTTCTGTGAAATGGTTTTAAATGAGGCACCTGGATTATATGAAATACTTTCCAAAGACTTATCTTTTCAGACATTTAAGGCAGCCTACTCATTCCTTCAGATATGTGATCTTCCACTTTGTATTTAATAAAACTGTTTCATATTACAATAAATATCTATTAAACACATATTAATAAAATGCCCCTTATTTTTTCATTATATAATAAATTATGCTCATGCTCATTTTAATAGTTTTAGACAACCCTTCTACATTGTGCTTTTTCTCCTAGATACAACTTCCTTCTCAGGTTAAAAATAAACTTACACGTCATACTTGGAAATAGCAGCTGTCAAATTTTACATGTCTATCTTCTGTTAGTAAAGACTACTCTGAACCAAACAGCACAGCTAACTACTGGCTATGTTACTTTGTCATAAAGCCTTGCATTTAACCGAGACTGTGCGTATGAGCAGTGCCCTCTCTCAGTCATTTTGGGACTAAAGCAACCTGAATGAGCAATTTTTAAATTATGCTCGATAAAAGCATGTTGATATTTGCCAATACAACAGAACAAAAAGACACAAAATCAATCCTCAACATATTCTGTGAATAATTATACTTTCTCTGCATTTAATTGATGTGTGAATTCACTTATATATAAGTATAGTGTGTATATATATATGTGTGTGTATATTGTCCTTGACTTAATTGTGTTGTTTGCTGGTGACAAGCAAATCCAGCTGTGCAAAGAGTCAGTAAAATACAGGCGTTTGTTTTACTGAGCCATTACTAAGCATTTACTCTGTTCTTCAGTTTGTTGTGTCCACACTGGTTTTTTAAATAAATTCAGATTTTTTGGTAATCCTCTCAAGTGTGCTTTGTGCACTGCTTACAGAAGAGCTCAGACAGCATCCTCACATATACAAAATCCAGTGGATAATGTACTGGTAACTTCTGTCTGGTCAGATTTACAGGGTCTTGATCAGAAAGTGTGTCCACACAGTTGTGCAATCAAACATGTGCACACGCACTCTCACAAAATCAAATCATTGTATAATTAAACTCCATAAATTCCCAGCTCATTTCATTACATTGTCTCATTACTGGGAACATTTACTGAATGCAGTGAGGGTGCAATACTGCATACTTAGCATTAGAAAATTGTAATTTTACTGCAAACATACTGCACAAATGTTTGTTACAAACTTTGTATAAATAGAGGGAAAAGTAAAATTTTAATTATTTATAAATGTAATGTAGATGCATTAATTAAAAAAATGTCTCAATTTAACAGAAACACAAAAGACCACAGTGAATGTTTCACAATATAACATAAATACCTTTCTGTAGCCTGAGCAACACAACCATTCAAAACATCCCATGTAAGGTAATGCAAGGTAATTGCCTTTCTGTAACTTGAATAATTCAATCATTTATAAATGAGAGCTGATGACATACTGCCATGGCCTCTTTACACCAGCAGCTGTAAGGCTTGAAATGTAAGTATGGCTTTCATCTTGTGTCTTGTATCAAAGAGTCTGAATTGCAACACAACAGAGGAGAGGATGCACTCCGCGCTTATTTTTGTCTGGTTTCAAGGGTGGGAAAATCACACAGGCTTTCAAAGGTTACAGCTAGTAGGTTTCAGTCAGAAGAATAATAAACTGAACAAAACAGATGAAAGGGATTGTTGCAGTACCATACTTTTTAATTACTTTAATATATTTAACCTATGTGTGTTGGAAAAGCACCCTGTGTATGGTGCGCCCTGCCGTGTACCTTGGTCTTGGTTGGGCTACATGTCATGTCACACTCTTCCACTACTTTGTAGTCAATAAGTAGCCTAAGAAGTTGGGTGGAAAATAGTGTAGCGTACCTAGTTTGCATCATAGTTTAAGCTGATGTTGTCTGCTTTTGGACTGGTAGCATACTCAAATGAGTCGGCTATGAAGTGACAACTGATGAAGGTTTAACAGTGACTTCAGTATTTCCATCTGTTTTAAAGATTTAGCTCAACTCCAGTTCTTTAACCATTCGGCTTGTTAGTGCGGCTACAAAATCTGAGTGAATTATCATTTGTGCTTTATGTCCTGGTAGTAGTACAGAAAAGGTACTTCCACATATGTATTTGTGACCCAATGACAAAATCTAGTTGCTTTTTGTGAAATTAGTAAATTGGGTGTTTTAGTTATTAAAGAAGGGTGACATATTAACAATATTCATGCCTTTGTAGTGTTTGTGAGTTGCAATTATACTTGCTAGATTAAGATTGTAAGGCTGATTAGTGAAATTCCTACCTTGTTATTATATGTAACCATGCTTAAAGAAGTCTAACTACATATTTATTTTTTGTCTGTATGTGAATTTTTCATATATTTATATCATTAAGATTAGGTTTTTCTTTATGTAAACAAAACAAAATCATGCTTTTATATACATATGTGATTTTATTAAAGCATATAGGGCATATTTTAATGAAATAAGGACATAAAAACAGACATATCTTTTCATGTAAAAATACAAGAATAGTGAGGGAGGATGAAAGACAAAGAAGAAAAAAAACTGTATGAAAAGGAAAAAGAGGACTGAGTCAAGATGCAGAAAAGGAGATGATAAGAAGATGGTGTCATGGTGAAGAAAGAGACAGCTCTATAGCTAGTTAATTAAGTGTAGGTGGAGAGGAAAAGACGAGAATAAGAGAAAAACAAAAGGACAGTGAGAGCGGAGAGCAGGACAGAGTGGAGAGCAGGACGCAGTGAGAGCGGAGAGCAGGACACAGAGTGGAGAGCAGGACGTAGTGAGAGCGGAGAGCAGGACACAGAGTGGAGAGCAGGACGTAGTGAGAGCGGAGAGCAGGACACAGAGCGGAGAGCAGGACACAGCGAGAGCAGAGAACAGGACGCAGTGAGACCTGAGAGAATGATGCAGAGAGAGCGGAGAGCAGGACACAGAGTGGAGAGCAGGACGCAGTGAGAACGGAGAGCAGGACACAGAGTGGAGAGCAGGACGCAGTGAGAGTGGAGAGCAGGACACAGTGAGAGTGGAGAGCAGGACACAGTGAGAGTGGAGAGCAGGACACAGTGGAGAGCAGGATGCAGTGAGAGTAGAGAGCAGGACGCAGCGAGAGCAGAGAGCAGGACGCAGTGAGACTGGAGAGAATGACGCAGAGAGAGCGGAGAGCAGGACATAGAGTGGAGAGCAGGACGCAGCGAGAGCAGAGAGGAGGACGCAGTGAGACCGGAGAGAATGACACAGTGAGAGCGGAGAGCAGGACGCAGAGTGGAGAGTAGGACAAAGAGTGGAGAGCAGGACGCAGTGCGAGCGGGATGGAGTGAGAGTGGAGAGCAGGACGCAGTGAGAGCGGGATGGAGTGAGAGTGGAGAGCAGGACGTAGTGAGAGTGGAGAGCAGGACACAGTGAGAAGGGTCAAGAGAAGTATTGCAATAATTAGATACACTCACTGGCCACTTTATTAGGTACACCTTGCTAATACCGGGTTGGACCCCCTTTTGCCTTCAGAACTGCATTAATTCTTCATGGCATAGATTGAACAAGGTGTTGGAAACATTCTTCAGAGATTTTGGTCCATATTGACATGATAGCATCACGCAGTTGCTGCAGATTTCTTGGCTGCACATCCAAGCGAATCTCCCGTTCCACCACATCCCAAAGGCGCTCTATTGGATTGAGATCTGGTCACTGTGGAGGCCATTTGAGTAAAGTGAACTCATTGTCATGTTCAAGAAACCAGTCTGAGATGATCTGAGCTTTGTGACATG
>JABJVR010009232.1:0-10041 GCA_025773905.1 Chitala chitala
GCCCCCCCCCCCCCGTGGTCTTTGGTGCCCCCATGAGGGGGATATGAACTGTTGTACTGTATTTAATCCAGGAAGCATCTGGAATGGGGTGTAGATATTGGACCTGTTGGCAAAAGACAGGAGGTGTACTTGAACAAAAAGTGGTGGGGGGAGAGACATTATTAGTAAAATGTGAGAATCCATAATGGAGCAAAACAGGAGTAGTCATGGTGATATCTCCTGTCCTGGCAACGATTTGCCTTTTATACACGTGCGTATACTACCTTTTCACTTTTGTGAACTCTGGGGCCCTCTATGGTGAGTTGTTGCACTGCAATTCATGAGGATTTCTGTAATCAACAGATGTACAAAATCGAGCGAGTGTTTGTGGACACTCGGAAAAGGAAACGTCGCACGAGCTTGGAGGGGACCGTGCGAAACGCCCTGGAGTCGTACTTCGTCAAATGTCCCAAGCCCAACGCCCAGGAGATCACGCACATCTCTGATGACCTGGGTCTTGAGAGAGATGTGAGTAGTCACTTGCATTGTGCTATGAACTTAACTAGTTCACTCCAGTGATGCTCTGTGCCAAATGTAGCTTTTCTAATCAGAAAGGTCATGTCATAGCTAAGGAGCCATAAAGTTGACTGGATTGCTTTGAGACTACTGGTTAGATTGCTAAAATTTTAGCTGTGCTAATTACCCACTGCTTGCTAATGCCACAGACCTAAATGTGTTAAAAGGAAGGAACTTTCTAAACACTTAGTGAGGACAATTTAAGTTGCTGCAACTAAAATCTGCAGACCTGGAAGCTGGAGGAGAGCAGGGTGGTGGGAAGGTTACATGGAGAAACAGAAGTGTCTCTGAAAGGAGAACCTCTCTACCGTGGCTTGTGTGGCTCTTGTGCAAATGTGTTTTGTTGCCACCCCTTGCAGGTGGTGCGTGTGTGGTTTTGCAATCGGCGGCAAAAGGGGAAGAGGCTGGCGCTGCCCTTTGATGAAGAGTGTACTGACGGTCAGTTCTTTGAGCCAGGCCCTCCGGCGCCCCACATGGGTGGTGTTGGCCTCCCCAACCAGGGCTATCCAGGACCGGCCCACCCTAGTGCCCCTCAACTCTACATGCCCCCCTTGCACAGACCAGAGGTTTTTAAACAGGCTTTGCATCCAGGACTTGTGAGCCATTTGACAAGCTAAATCCACCTAAACGTTTTGTCCCTTCCTTGGACCTACCCAGCTCAGTGCCCAGGAGTGAAATGGCCCTGGGATAAGAACTCAGTCAGCTGACCTCATTTCTGTATTCTACCTCGCTCTCCAACTGAGACTGGATCTATCCAACCAGATGGGTCTCTGCACACCACTGGGCCTTGCTGAAACCAGTCAGGCTAGTACGGCTTGCTGTTTGGTCTACGGGGTTTCCATTCTGTATATCTCAACAGGCCTGGCCTTCAGTTTTACAGGGGGATGGAATGTCGATTATTACATCATTGCTACTTGTTTAGGGAAACTTGCAATGTTAAAATGGAGATGTCGAAATGCCGCTTTAGAAGCTGAACTGGACCCCTCCCCCAGACCCTGTATTTTAATGTGTATATACTGCTACGGTTTTACAAAGGCCTCTGTACTTTTGCAATGCACACGTTTTATGACTTGAATATCTGTGAATTTGCGATTTCTAAGCAAGTCAGTGTCCTGCCGTTGCTGTCAGAGTATCCTGCTATGAGGGCTTTTATTTTTTTTTTTTTTCTCCCCTCTCCAGGTGTCTTGTACTAATGTTAATGTATGCAGTAATTGCTGCTAGAATGTTTTATTAATGGTATAGCAATTTTACCTTTTGGGTTTTGAGCTGAAAGGGTGTTGGTGTGTTTTGTGTGTTTTTTTTTTTTTTTTTTTTGGTAGGGGGAAAAACAGCTGGAAAAATGACACCCCCTGTTTTTTGAACTACTGCATAGCTGAAACCACACTCAGATTTGTTCCCCAGCCTTCTGCTATAACGTGCCATTGGTTGTTTCGGTCTTGATTCAGGTTTCTGTTTCCATTAAAGATGTTTGGTGTGTGTGTACTTGTGCTTGACTGCTGTGTGGGGGAGGGTGGATTTCCTTTTCCTGATGGTACATTTTCATATCTGCTTTTTAGAAAGCCTTCTCTCTGTTCCAGGTAGAGCCAGAGCTGCTTTCTCCTCCCAGCTCTGAGACAAAAAAGTCTGTCTGATTATAAACTTTCCACAGCTGGTCAGCGGTCACTCCTGCAGTAAAATCTGGCCGCTGTTTTTAACACATTTAACCTAACAGGAAGTGGGCTCTTGCAGCTGCCTTAGTACCTTCTCAGAAGGGCCTTTACTGTAAATGTGGAGAGGCTGCATGTCTTCCTTGCTCTCAGATCCTTTCTTGTTTTGTTCGTTGACAAAATTCTGGTGGGTGTTGCATGTGATGTGTCAATATTTTACATCCTTACTAAAAATGGCAGAATGCTTATTTTTTTTTATACCAGAGATCTTTGAGCTTTTGTACAAGATACAGTGATTCCTTCATAAGCAAACTGAAGTTTGAACTGATTCAACTGTAAATGTCTGTACCAGTTGCAATTTTTTTTTAAAGAGGGTGGCACTATTATTGTATTTAGTCATTTTCTCTCTGTTACCCTTTCTGTGAGAATGAAATGAGCTACAGAATGAGGATGGAGCAGCGGTTTCCTTCCAAGTGTGACTCAGTGATAACCATCACTGCTTCAGTGGTGCTGCTATGACACACACTCAGAAGCGTGAAGTCGCCTGTCCGTAACTGGCGTCCTCACTCTACAGAAGGGGCAGAGAACATATTTTCAAACAACTTCAGGGCAAAGCACAGTACATCAGCATGATTATTTAAACCAAAATGTTTAATTTTTCTAAATTTTTATTTCCTGAAGAAAACAATGGAGCTACTACCCCCCCCCCCCATGCTGAGGTGTGGTAGTTTCACTTGGAGTGTGCCAGGGAACAAGTGCCACTGATTGGAATGAGCAGTGTCTAAAGGAGGCTTAACTGTAGGAAGCTTGTAATGTGTACTCTCTGGTTTTTACAAACAAGTAACAACCAGTCATTTTCCTGTAAAGCAGGAAAGCTAAATTACTTGCTTTGTTTAGACTGCATCTGTGAGTTTACATTCTGTTGAAGAACAGACTGTGGAAGGTTGTATGAAACAAAGTTTGCAGCTAATAGCTCTGGAGTTGTGACAGGAAGAGTGCTCCGTGACTGGTTAGTGTATTCAGCCTTGATTCTCAATATTTCCACATCTGACATACAGGCCACTTCTGACTTACACCTTCATGGTTCACTGGTATTTCTGCAACTCCAGTGTGACTCTGACAAAGTTCAGTCTCTTGCCTTGTTTCAGTTCATGTTTTGTTTTTCCTTCCTGCTGAGATGGATCAGTTTGGGGCTCAGTTAAAACATCACACATTGGCCCACTCCTGGAGGTTCTTGTAGACCTTGTTCGGGGGCAGCGTGTGATAAACAGTGCAGATCCTGCAAAGTCTCTCTCTCCAGTCAGTGAAGACCTTCATCTTATAGTCTTGTCGCCATTTAAAGTACGACATGTACTGCGTCTCATTTGATGCCACTTGCTTCAAGAACTGGGCCAGCTTGTCCACAGATTCAAAGTCGTCCACATGAATGAAGGACTTTGGTGGCACCATGTCCTCGTAGTTGCGTCGCGGCGGCCCCAGGACTACGGGCACCGTTCCTGCCTGGAACGAGTTTCTCCACAGCTTCTCGGTGATATAATCTTTGAACTGTGCGTTCTCAAAAGCTAGGTAGAAGTAACAATTGGAGAGGACAGGGAGCAGGTTTTCGTTTTTCAGTGGTCTCTTGGTCCACCGGCCGTACACGTCCACCTTGATCAACTTTTGCAGTTCCTGATACACCAGAGTTCTTTTGTGATGAGACTTGTAGTTACTGACCACCCAGCAGGCAAGAGACGACTTGTTTATGTTGATGGCATTGTCACTGTCTTCGTGGCTCAAGCCCTGGTTTTTTGGTATTGGCTTCCCGTACGGTATAAAGATGTCAGCATCACGGCGGTAGCTCATTGTCCAGTTGAAGATGCCATCGTAGGCTCTCAGGTTACCATTGGATGCCGGTGATTCCATGGACATCCAGAGCCACTTCTGAGCTAGTGGGCGCTTGAGGTACAGAGGTAGCTTCTGCTGCTGAGTTTTTAGCTCGTGGTGGTGGAACACAACGACGTCAGCCTGGTTAAACAGCAGGTGGTCGTTGTGGAGTCGGCAGCCAGGGACACGGTACAAGTCCCAGCACACATTACCAGCCAAACTGTATGCACGGCTGAAGGGCCAGTACCACAGCAGGATGCTTATGTTATGATGTGGTTTCTGCCCTCTGGGGGTCCTGGGTTGCAGTTGGGTGTTGAAGAAATGGTAGAGCCCCCACAGTGTCGTTCCCAGAATGAAGTAGAGGAAGTAGTTCAGTCTCCTGAGCACCTCAGGCTTCATTACACCTGTTGATGGTCAACTGCAATGCAGGCAGTTGATCAGAGGTTTTGTATGCACACATTCTATTCATAAGTTGAATGGTCCCTCTTCAAACATTATTAATATAGCAAAAAACAATGGAAAAAAAAAATTCACTGCAGTCTACTTGAAAAGCATAGGGGTTTCAGTTAACCTCAGATTATGGGTTAAAGCACCACACGTGTCCCATTTACATTTCATAAACGGTGCACAAAAGGAACGTGTACAAAGTCTAGTGTAAGTTAACAGACTGCTTGAGTATCTACACCTGGGTCTTTAACCTGGGAATTACGGACCCAGAAAAAATACAAAGCTGTCATTTGTATTTTTTTAATATTTTGATAAACGTATCTCAATAAAAAGGGTTGTGTTTGCACTCCCACGTATTTTACTGCACACAATTAAGCGTATTATTTTGAGAAGGGGTGTGTAGCATTCATCAGGCTGCAAAGGAGGTCCTTGGCATAAACATTTACTTGTGACATCTTAAGAGAATATCTCCCAATGTTTTGTTGGATACTGCATTGCTATAGAAACCTAGAACTGGGTTTAAATAATGAAAAGATTTTTGTGTGAGGATCCTTTGCTGATTTACATTATTCCATGTACTGTTTAAGGTGAAATTACTCCCATATACATGTTTAGGTGATGGCAGAATCTGTTCCCTCATCTGAGGTTTTTGTTTTTCTCTCTGTCACTGTAAGCTATATGGTATTTTTATTATCTCCTCCCTTTCCTGGTGGTTTATTTCATCGTTGTATCTCTCTTCCGGTGACAAGGAAGCTGGGTGTGTCCGTGTGGGTTTGAGTGACAGGCAGCCCAAATATCATGTCTTGCACTGAAAATTCACATGAGCACTCCAAGGCACCTCCCTACTTTTAAAAGTGATAAGTACAGTAATTGTTTGCTTTTCAATGTCAACATATGTAGCTGAGAGTTTAGTAGTGTGTACAATATAATACCCCATCAGGTTGGCCGGAGGCTCAACGGGTGGAACATCAGGCTGGGATTGGAAGTTTCCTGACTCAAATCCCACCGCAGCCACCAGGTGTGTCTCCGAACAAGACACAGTGCTAGCTCCCTGATTGCTGAATAAGGCCTGCCCACTGCTCCCTCAGGTGGTGTGTTAAATGCAGAGAACCAGTTTTGTAAGTCGCTTTGGACAAAGGTGTCTGCTAAAAGAATAAAAATGTAACAACCAGTGCATGTGGCAGAGGGTCATCTACAATGATAGTGAGGTCAACCCCACAATCGAGTCAAGAGTTCAATTAGCTCCTAGAACTCCAGACTGGAGCGTCTAGCTCAGCAAGTTAATCTTCTTGTCTGAGGACCCATGCAGGGGGGGCGAAGACCTGCGTTCAAACCCCCCCGGCTCTCCTGGTCCACTACACCATGTACTGCCTTTCACAAAGAGTGACGCACACTTACGGGAGATTTTTTTTAATAGTTACCCAACGAAATTGTGTTTAAATGTCAACAACTAAAAGCTGTTACCTCTTAAATTTCATGCTTACATCAGCGTGTATATTTACACGTTGGGCTTCCGTGCAAATTTTTATTTGAACACAGGGTTAATACATAATTGCTTTTTGTACGTTTAACGTTCAGTAAAATAAAGCGGCTTTTCAGAAATGAGATAGTAAGCGTCGAACTCCTCTCCTACCTCAAATGCAACTTATTAAAGTTTTAACGAGCTCTATCACCACACGGATAAACAGCTTGCTGTGCTTTTCCGCAATGCCAAGTATTTCGAGCCTTCGAGCCAAGCACCAAGCAGTCCGTGATCCACCCGTTTCATGTTCGCCCTCTCGTGTCGCCCTGCCTCGCCCTCGCCCCGTCCTGCATGCCGCCTGTCTTGCCCTGCTGTCTCTCTTGCTGCTGCATGACTTCTCCGTATTCTCGACGTCTCCGACAGCGATTTTCTGCTCTGACGTTTTGACTTGGTGTGCGCTGGACAACTAAGTCTCGGTCTGCAAGTGGGTGCATCCTCACCTCTGGTTGTGAGACACTCACTGCACTAAGCAACTAATTGCCTTACAATCTAAAAACGAATGCAAAGAGGTAATTTTTTAAATCGTGGGGAAGCATATAAACATAATCGCCATCAATTGTGTTACTGATAGAATCATAAGATGTCCGCACATGACAAAGGTCATACATAAAATGAGGTAGTTTATGCATTTTCTATTATTTCAGCGAAGGCGTCTTAGTAGTAATGTCAGTAGTAATTTGTCAAAAAAGGAAAACATCCTACCGTCGCATTAAGTATAATTCTGCTCGTTCGGTTCGTTCATTTTGTCGTCCAGTGATGACACGAATGCACCAATGTTTTGAGCATATTTAAGGATAGCTTTAATATCAATGATACACACACATGTAATATTCAAACCCTGCGAGATACTAAAATTGCTGATTTACAAATGTCGGAGTCAAATATTAATTCACCATATTTTTAAAATCAATATGGTTCAAGGCGGCACGATTTGTTTCAGTTGTTAAATGAGTAGTGCCTTTTACAGATGCATAATTAGCATATGCTGAGCAAAGACACGCAAAGCAGAGAAATGAGGAATACAAAGCTGAGAAAGTGTCTCACCTTCATGTATGAAGCGCGCCGCCGCTCCGTTATAGATCTGGTTCTCGTGCGCGTGTTTGCGTGTTACCAGAACATGACTCGTAAATGGCAAATAGGCTGCCTGACCTTCCCTTTTTATACCTATGTAGGATGCATTTTTTTGTCTCCTTGGGGGGGGGAAATGATGTGATTGCCCCAATTTCCTCTCGCCTTGACGCCTTGAGTGCAGATTCTTCCTCTGTCGATCGCCCTAGTGCCTTTTTTTCCTTTGTCTAACAGTACACTATCAGCAAAATGAAAAATGTTATTAGACGATAAAAAACGGAAGTCATACAGCATGCTACAGGGAAAAATTTAGCTGATGACCTTAACGAGTTGCTTGCGAATTGCAAGAATTTCCTCGTTCTCAAACTCCATTTAGCTTTTTCATGCTTTTTGTGCCAATATTTGCACAACTTAACGTTAAATCAAAACCATTCCTCCAATTCTCTAATTTACCGTAAAATCAGTTTATCATTATTATTATTATTATTATTATTATTATTATTATTGTTGTTGTTGTTGTTGTTGTTGTTGTAATGCTGACGGATCAGTAATGTGTGGGGACAAATGACTGCGGTAAAATAAAGCTTCTAACAGCCACGCAGCACTTTTGCTTTGGATCGCTAGTATTTAATATACAAACGTATAGAATTCATTGGCATGTGTCATGCTGACATGATGTTTATTCACATACTGCATGCCTTAGTTACAGTAGCCGAGAAGGGCAAAACAGGCTTGATGACTGACAGATGGGTGTGGAATAAGGCATGAGAGAGTAAAAATAAGAAATAGGAACTGTGTGGCTGATGTGAAAAGTTTAGATAATTCCAGGATTGTATTATTGCCTATTGGGCCTTATCAGAGAGGTGTTGAACATCCTGCCTGTCAACAGCGGCTTTAGTTAAACAGAAAAACTTTGGAGATGAGCATTACAAAACAACTATGTAATCCTTTCATTGTCAGATGTCAGAAAATGACAGTCGGACCTTGTGAAATGTTTCCCATTACCAAACACAGTCCACGGTAACATCATATTCTACCTGTAGTGACCAGATGTTTCCATGGTCACAGATGATTGACTGGATGAATATGTAGGCATCTGTCAGGGAAAGCTCCACACCCTGAGCGGGTTATGACAGTGGAGAGATGATCATGGACCACTGTCTCCACCCTACCAGTGGGGCATGGCTGGTGATTATTGCGGCTGTCAAGGCTGTAAGAACAAAAGTATCACATGGCTCTACTCCCTGGCACACTCCTACCCCAACTACTTGCTTAACAAACCTGCCTCCCGCCGACACCAATAACTCAAGTGTAGTCAGTTTTATTGTGCTGAAGATACACTGAAAAATGAACGTGTGACTGGTGTCTTCAGGCTTTCGTATATGTTTTCTTTTTTGTCAACGTTTTCCTTTATTTTCTCAGTAGGTTTTCTTAAATAATTTAAATAACTTCTCTTTTCCTCCTTCTGACACGTGTCGTTTTGCTGAAAGAACTGCGTGGTGGTTTCCTTTTGTGAACCAGGTGCTACCTTCTCTTCTTTCTCCTTCCACCAGAAGATATTTGTGCAGCATATTGTAACCGCATTAACTGCAAAATCTCCACTGGCATGAGCAAGCTGTCACCTCAGAGGAACAGGTCCTGTCAGAAGAACATTAAACAAAACTGCGAGCGAGCTCCCTAGTGGTTGTGGTGGAGGATTTCATCACCACAGTTTCCTCTTTACGCTTCTACCTTACTTTCAGGAGACCCTCTGTGTTGTTAATGTCATTTACAACCTCACGTTGGCCCTTGGTCTAACGTTCTTCCTAGACTGTGGGAGATACAGTGTTACTCTCCGTTTGCCATTTCTGCATCATGTTCATCATATACTTCGACATAATGTGCAGGGTTTCTGGTTATGGGATACTTCCCAGCTCACTTTGAGTACAACAAATCTGCGAGGGTTATTACAGATTGTACAAGTCTGAAAAGTATATAAGGAATTAATGTAGCTATACTTTATGTTTAACTGTTTTTTTATAAAAAGTTTTTTTATTTAAAAAAAACATTAAAAAGTGTAATCAGGGCTATGACACAGGCCTTCAGAATACATAACGAATACAAAAGAAATGTATGTCAGTGTTCTGTGTTTCTGGCTTTTTTGTTGCGAATAAACGCTTCTTAAGTGTCTGAAGTGTGTAAATGTTAAAAAGGCACCCAGTTTGGAAAACTTGGTAGACTCCACAAATGCATAAATATACCTCATCAGGTCAGATCATTTGGGAGTTTGGTCTAATGTAATTGCATAACGTATGACAAAAATCTTGCTTTAGCCTAACTTTGACATGTATAACTATATGTTTATAATCATTTTTGTTACTTCTATTGATAAACGTACTTTAAAAATACATAGATTTATACTACAATTTTTGATAAACGGGACTTGTTCGAAGCTTCAGTAATACTTCGCAGATTATGCATATTGACAAAATGAATGTAATTAGGCCGGGCTTTTAATTGTCTTTGTACTGCTTATGTGTAAGCTGATAAAATGTCATTCGGCTTTTCGGTGGAATACAAAGTGAGCACTAGGGGGCGCATGACTAAAGCCTAACACTATAGGGTCACCTGTAAATTTAGTCATGTCAACTGGACTTACTTTCTCGTTTACGCAGAAACGTTTCACCTTTTACCAAAAGACTTCTTCAGTCTGACTTCAAAGAATAAAACTTCAGAGTCCAGTTGACATGACTAAACTTCCAGATAACATCACATGGACGACTGGGAATCTTCATAGACATTATAGGGTCACTGCTTACCAGCTCGACGTTGTAACAATTCATCTTATATGTATATATAATAAAAAAGTATATAGAGCATCACGTCTGTGTCTTTGCTGAAGTGTGCAATTATCGTAATTTTGGTAATGAGGGCGTTGTTCTGACACAACTGTCGTTGCGA
>JABJVR010009233.1:0-10040 GCA_025773905.1 Chitala chitala
CACACACACACACACACACACACACACACACACACACACACACACACACACACACACACACACACACACTATCTGTACTCCAGTCTATAGCCTGCTGGAAAGTCCTCGCTGATCCTGAGGAATTTTTGATGCAGCACACAGAAATCAGACATTTGTCTCCAAAGAATTGATATCTTAACTGACGTCTTAGAAATGGGTCACTTTGTCTCATTTATGAAGTCCTTAATGACTAAAAAAGTTTCAATTCATTTTCTTTCCTTTCCCAGCTGACTGGCTGAATGCTAATGCTAATCTCATTTATGAGGTCATCAACTTTCTTAATTGAAATGGCAGATTTCTGCCACAGTTCTGTGACCCACAGTCAGACTATACTTAGATTAACTGTTTTCAAGTTCTTAGTCTTGTTGTTAATTCCCCCCTTCAGATATGAAGAAATACATAGAAGAGCAATGTGAGATTTTCCCTCCTTTTTTGTTCTACTTGATTGCTTCTAAGTTTTAACCTTGAACAGTGAAAGTATATCTGCATAGCAGGAACAGTGGCATCTTAAAAAGGATTGTAGCATATCTACTGATATATAAATGGCCCAATATACCTGAAAAAATGTACTTATTCTAATTTATTATTAAAAACAAATAAATAGTTGCTTATTAGCATTGTATTAGTGACAGTTATTCAAAGTTGCTTCCTATTTATTTGTCTTAATGAAGGCATAACATTTAATTTCTCTACATTAAGTGCATTGTTTAAGGTTTTGGTTGTAGTTTTCTACTCTCTGAGCTTTCATCTTGTGATCTTTTTGATCCACCTCTACCTCACAGTCCAAAGGAAACCAGAAGTCACCACAAAACAAAGAGGTCACTCCAACACCGAAGAGTAAGTTCCCACAGTGGCAAGATTTATAGTGCACTGGTTAAATCCAACACAAACCAACAAATGAATCAATAAAAAGCAAGTTAATCCCAAAGGTAACGGACACCATATGATAGTTTTACCACAGGTTTCAAAGCCTTGATTTTCCTATTACTAATTTAAAGCATATCGGATAATTGAATACAAAATTTAGTATAAGCTGGAGGCTAAGAACTGTTAACAGAAATATACCCCCCCTCCCACTCTGGCTAGCTGGGTTTTCAAGGAAGCCTGCCACAGCATTCACAACTTGCTAAATCCCTCTGTGTGTGTGTGTGTGTGTGTGTGTGTGTGTGTGTCCTTTTAGTAATAAAGCCACCCAGAATTTTTTACATTTCTTAACCCTAAAACCACAATTATATTTATATTTTAATTATCCCTTACCATCCATTACCCAACTATTTATTGTGTACAGGGTCACGAGGGGTCTGGAGTCTATCCCAGGCAGCCTATCCCAGGCAGCCTAGGGTGCTAGGCAAAAAAAAAAAGTTTAATTTGGTAAAAATTTTAAATAGTGTAAATTTTAAAATACATACATTGATGTATGTAAAAACCGGAGATAATTTATCCTTGTCGGTATTTACATACTGCATCAATGTTGTCTGCATTTGTTAGTTTATTACATATTCAGATATTTATTTTCTTATCTAGTGTATTATATGAAACTATAATACTTTATAATGTTCCATTATATATTTTTCCATTTTTGACTTAGATTTAAGGAGTATTTGAGATATCCCTACACTATCCAGTGCATTACAATGGTATGCATTGTATGAATTTATTTTCTAACCAAAACTCTTCACATCTTCATTTGTGGCACCCATTTTGGAAACAAAATGCTTCACTGCCTTTTGTCAGTATATTCCTGTGTTGCTGTAGTTTGCTGTGTGGTTTTGTTTAAAAGCAGCCCACGGACATTCAGCGTGCACTTTGGGTTTGCCAATGCACCATGAGACGATGGCAACGAATACATCTCACCTACACACGCCTACACAAAAACTTCTTCCAAGTACATAGTCATGCTTTGACCCTAGCACGCACACGCACACACACACACGCATGCGCGCACACACACACACACACACACACACACACACACACATAAAGAAAGAAAGAAAGAAAATATTAATATATAGAAACCAAGATACATGGCTAGGCACACACACACACACACACACAACACCACTCATATACACACACATATGTATATGGAAAGAAAATATTAATGCATAAAAACCAAGACACACATGACTAGGTACACATACATAGACACTCACACCCCAGCACTCACACCCTCACGTGCATCTCCATACACAGACTTGGGTGGGTGTTACCCCCTGGGGGATTGTTAATCCAGGATGTCCCAGTGCTCCTGCTCCCATTATCTGGCCTGGTATGATTTCCAGAGAAGCCTCTCTTCATTAAATGCTCTGTGTCCTGCCCACAAGGCCCTATCATGTCTCCAGGAGGAAAGAGGAAGCACAATGGCAAATGCACCCTATCACACTACCCTGTGTGGCAGAAGATTTGCATTTCTCCTTCATGTGCTTCTGTGCTCCATCACCCTCATCACCAGGCCCCGGTGACCCACATCAACATCACTTAGCCTATTATCAAATGCAAAGGGATTCCCATAGCCTGCAATTAGTATCCACCCACAAAGTAATATTACATTACTGGAGAATTTATCATTTACATATCTGGCTCAGGGGCATGGCAGCAGGACCCATTTGTGGGAGTTGAACCAGCAACCCTCTGGTTACCAGTCCATCAGCAGACCCTACTACCTTCCAGCAAGGACACACATGACAAAGCTCCAAGACCAAAAGTGGCCTTATTCATCACCACTGTCAGAATGACACACCACGGCTGTCTGTGCACTCAGTACATAGATTGGTGCTCACTCACACAATGTACACCACAAATGTGTGTGTCATTCCTGCCAAGTGCTGAGGAGCAGAAGCAGAGGATGCTGAGGAGCACACAGAACAGCCGAGTTTGGAAACGCAGCTCTCTGGCACTGCAGTGAGCTGAAATGCTGCATGTTCCTGCATGCTCACATCATCTACCTTCACAAAGCACGATGCTGTAACTTCTCTCAGTCTTCATCCCTCGCTCCCTTCCTCCATCTCTTGGCAGATGCTCCCAGCCTTTTTCACAGCACTAATTTGCCTTGCTAAACCCCTGGTGAATTTAGCAGATCTCTATACATACTGAATGTCCACAGTATGTTATAGGGGTGGCACACTTCACACAACATATCCCAGTCAAATATCTGCAGGGTTCATCACTACTCCAACATAACTTTATACATTTTTTTGAGTTGAGTGGTTCCATCTGAATTCAGTCATTTAATATATTTTTTACAAAGACAGAAATCACTAAATGTCTATGCAATCTGCACCACACACAGATTTCAAAGTGTGTTACCATAATCTCACCATTCACTATGTTTAAAGGCTCAAATTTAACACATTGTGCGTGCACACACACACACACACACATCTTCAGCAAATTCATGATTCAATGCAGTCTTCCAGTTTTTCTATCTTTCTCATGTCTGGTATTCTGCGTTTTCAGCGTTCAGTTCAGCAGTACTTACGTACTTCAGCAGCACAACTCCTCTTGATCTCACACTCGCACACGCGTACGCGCGGTATCCCCTCACACCCCAGTCACTAACGCGTTATTTGTGAATGGGTGTGGAGAAGCAGCCAGTAGAGGACAAGCACAACTCTCTTAGTGCACAGTGGAGAGATGCAGAAATGTGCATTCACTTACGCCCTCTCCCTCCTCTCCCCCTGCACGCTCACTCTACACTTCTGTCCGCAGTATCCCATGCATCAAACTGTTCTGCATTCCAACTCCATACTCCAGCATTTTAATTCTGTACGCTATCCCCCACCTCTCTTCCCCTTCCACTGTCCCAAAGCTTCCTGTATCTGATCTGCATGATTCTTATTTTTCTTTTTCCCGTCACTTCACCTGATTCCATCCCGTTCAGCTGCAGAACACACTCGCATGTACACACACACTGATGGGCACACACACACGCACCCACTATTGCCACTTGTCATTGATTTTATTCCATGCTCTTGCACCAGTTGAGATGAGCAGTGCAACAGCACAAACCCTTTGATATGTCCCTTCCCCCCATGGCTTCTAACCTCAAGGTGTGCGTCCCAGGGTGGTGCAGCAGTATGGATGGGGTAGGCTGGAACCTGGTGGTCTGGAGCAGAGGTCCTTCTGTTCAAAAGGCTGCACGATGGTGTACTGTAGGTGAGCTGAAGGGGAGAGACAAAGAGATAAGGCAGCAGGATGGAGAGTGAGGAGAGAGAGAGGAGTGAGAGTGGGAGAGAGAGGGAGAGAGAGAGGGATAGAGAGAGAGAGGAAGAAGAAGGGAGAGCTGGAGAGAGAGAGAGAGAGAGGGAACGAGTCATAAAGTGCATGAGAGAGAGAGAGAGAGAGAGAGAGAGAGACAGGGCGAGAGAGGGAGAGAGAGACAGAGAAGGGGGAGGGAGAGGAGTGGGAAAGAGAGAAAGAGAAGAAGAAGAAGAAGGGAGAGCTGGAGAGAGAGAGAATGAGAGTAATAAAGTGCATGAGAGACAGAGAGGTAGAGAGAGGGAGAGGCAGAGAGAGATATGGGGGAGCGTCTTTTCTTTGGTACATGGAGGAGCATTGTGATGCTGAACAGAAGGGATTGTATAGCACTCAGATAGATAAAGTAAAAACAGAAGAAGGATGAGATAGAAGGTGAAGGAAAAAATTGGGCATGAGTACAAAGAACAATGTATAAGAAAATGCTGAAATTTTTCTGAGTGGGTGGAAACTCTGACAAGATCGAAAAATATCAAGCATAGAAGAACTCATGCAAAGAGGGGCTCACACAAATCACTGTATAACCTGAGAGAACTTCACATGCTCATGTGATGGCTGTAATAACCATAACCATCCTCACGGTCTTCATAGTTATTGTCTCCAGTGACAGAAGGGCGATTCTGTGCTTTGTCCACTAGGTTGCAGTGTTGTGCTGTATTTAAAAACATAAAGTGTAACGGGACTTCAGATGTTGACTTTATGTGCTGTTCGTGCAGTGGAGCGGCGTATCTCAAAATTTTGATATAGCCACATCAGTCTTCAGTTAAACCAATATTAACTGCCATCATTCACATTCACAAAGCAGAATTAAACACTGGCTTTATAAGGTCAGAAAACGTCCTTCCTGTGTTGTTTAGTGTTGCAAAATGTATCTCTGAAACACAAAAGCTGAAAAGCTGCATTTAAACATGACCTCGTGCTTTTTAGTTTCAGCGGTTCCTTAAAAGACCTTATTGTATGTGTGTGACTCCTGTCTTCCATAGCATTGCAAAAATGTCATATAGCACCTGTGTCGGATTTCTCTTTCTTTTAAATAATTGTCGCATACAAAGTAAAGACATAAAATTTTAATCTGACTGGCTGTAATGTTCATTATTTTTTGAATGAAATCAATATTATTTAATGAAAAAAAAGTGTGTTTGCTACTACTTTAGTCCAAAAGCACATTTTCACAGAGAAATTTCCCTAACTGGACTATACATATTAAATAGCACTTTGATAAATGTTAGATACTTATCGGTCAGAGGTGTCATGTGGGTGTGCATTAATTCTGTGGAACTGCATACATTGTTCCGACAGCCTAATAATTCTATTTTTTTCTTTATGCGCACTTGTTTATTTGTAAGTAGCATGGTGGTTAGCACTGTCGCCTTGCGTCTGTGTGTGTGGAGTTTGCTTGTTCTCTATGTGCTTGGTGGGTTTTCTCCAGGTTCTCTGGTTTCCCCCTACAGTCCAAAGACATGCAGGTTAGGTTTATTGGTGTGTCCAAATTGCCCATACTATGTTCTTGTGTGTGCGTGTGTGTGCATGCGCGCCATGCAGTGGGTTGGCACCCTGCCCTGGGTGTCTCCTGCCCTGTGCCCTATGTGTCTTGGTATGGGCTCCAGGCTTCTTGCAACCCTTAACAGGATGAAGCGGTATAGAAGATAAATGATTATTATTTGCACAAGCCAACTGTGTTAAAGGGCCATGTCAGTTCCAGTGAGTAGAGTCACAAGACATTTTCTTTAAAATGGACTGTATTTTTCCAGAGTATCACAAATCAGATGGGTCAAGCAATGTCCAAGGCATTAACATGTGACCAAAGCATTCCACAAAGACTGACAACTCAACTGGCGACATACTGACACTCAGGGAGAACTTAAAGGACATTAACAAGGCACAACTGGTTAGTATTAATACAATTAGGGATTAACATGATGTACAAAGGAAAGCACAGCAACATCTAGTGGACATATGAACAACAGGCATGGACATAACATTACTTCCCCATGCCCTGGCCACTCCTGCATCCGACACAGGAAACAACCAGGGGTGAGGATGGGGTGACAGAACCTAGACACCAAGGAGGCAGAAGAGACCAACCAGGGGGATGTAGGAGGAGGCAGCACACCAGGAACAGACCTACAAACAAGGGGGAAAGACCAGAGGCCTGAGCAGACAGACGGGACAGGACAGCCTAAAAATGGACAGACCGTGCAGGGAGGCGAATAAGTGGCACAGACGAGGGAATGGGCCAGACCGAAGGCAGCCCCAGCAGACAAAGTGGAGTAACCCTTGGAGCACAACACAAGGGCGACGGAGGACGAGATGGTGACTGAGGGGACTGTGAGGGCAAACGAGGAGGAGGCAAAGGTGATAGAGTTTGATGGGAGGATGAACAAGGACGAAGCGAAGACATCTTGGGGGGAAAGACATCTTGGGATTCTTGAAGGATCTTTGCTGTTGTCTTGCCCATTCAGCAGCTTCCCTTTTCAGTTGTTGATTGGCAATGGCAATATTGTCCTTGTCTTGCACTGGATTGGGTACATGTCAAAATAGTCAAAGAGTCCATTGACAAAAATGTTTAGGTGCTCTAGGACACCATCAAACAAAGCAGGCATACATTTAATTGCCCTTCCTCTCACTGGACCTT
The DNA here is from genome assembly GCA_025773905.1 of Chitala chitala. Taxonomy (NCBI): domain Eukaryota; kingdom Metazoa; phylum Chordata; class Actinopteri; order Osteoglossiformes; family Notopteridae; genus Chitala; species Chitala chitala. Next base: position 6,929 of record JABJVR010009233.1, read on the forward strand.
GTTTCATTTCAGGCCAGTTGTTCTGTCACAAATCAGACAAAATGAGGCGAAGTCCAAATGCAGAGAGGGAGATTTATTAAGAAACAAGGCAAAACAAAACCAAAAAGTAACAAGACAAAGGCATTAACAGGGGACCAGCGCATTCCACAAAGACTAACAACCAGCACCATATTGACACACAGAAAGAACTTAAATAAGGACATTAACAAGGCACAAATGGTTGGTACTAATACACTTAGGGATTAACATGATGTACGAAGGAATGAACAGCAACATGAGAGGAACAACAGGCATGACACAGAGCACATTGAAACATTATTAAATGCTAATTTTTTTTTTCAGAAATTTTTCTTGTGAATTGTTATTATTTTTATTTATTTATTTATTGCTCATTAACCATGGTAGAGGCTGAATAAACCAGTCTGACATGTGATTCAACAAACATAATCAATTCCAACTTGGTTAGCACATCTCACCAACATTTAGTTGATTGTTGATAACATTTATGGAACCGTGCGCCTTGTATACATAATTAAATAATTGTTTCAAAATTGTTTGTATAGCTTTGTGGGTAAGTTTGCTTACATGTAGAGGGTTGTGAGTTCATGTCCTTGTCCTTAACTCTACACTATGTTTTTAGAGTTTGCAACATCTCCCTTTTCAGGTATGGATTTTATTGGAGCGCTATGGTTTCCTCCTACAATTTAAACACAAGCAGTTCTGCAGGACTAGTGGCTCTACATTGCCTGTCATTTGTGAAGATGTCCGTTATGCGTGAGTACTGTCTAGATAGTACCTTGTTTTGTGCTGTGTTTAGCCTGGAACAGGCCCTAGTACCACTGCCACACAAAAAGATGTTTAAAATCAAATGAATGACACACAATATACAGTACAATATGCTGTTATAAACTGCAACATCGACAGCCACATATTACAAATGTCTTCTTCAGTACTGTCAAGTTAAATGAAATGGGAAAATGATGGGAAATTTAGTCTGAGAAGGGCTATTTTTATTATGTAGTTTTGTGCTGTTTTACAGTCATTTGAATTAAATGTTTAAATTCATACAAAAGGAAACTAAAGTGTTATTTCTAAATTTGATATCAGCTGTTTATACTTTGTGAGGGTAGCAAAACTTGGCCACAAAAGTGCATTTCTCCTATCTGCTGTGAGCATACTTGTGCAATTGCAAGATGTATCACCTAGCATTAATACCATAACTTGTCTAGATGTAAATAATATAAAACTAACATCAGCAATATTAGGAATAGTCAGTGTTTTGTGTATGTAGCACAGATTGAAAGCACAATGGTAGGAATCCCAGGTAAGTCAGGATAGGAGTATGATTAGTCCTCCAGGCAAAAGACTCAAAAATTTACCTCATTGCACTAATCCTCATCTGGTAACTCTGTGAGGGCTACAAGGTTGTGAGTTTGACAGCCTTTTTTTTTTTTTTTTTTTTTTTTTTTTATATTTTTTTTTTTTTTTTTTTTTTTAAATAAAAAAAAAATTTTTAAAAAAAAAAAAAGGGAAAGAAAAAAAAAAAAAAGGGGATGAATGACTGTACAGCAAAAAAACAAAGTACAGAAAAAGTGCTAGTTTGGACCGTACTGTTTGTCTCTGTTCGGCCACAAATGTTCCATCAACATCACAGGAAATGTTTTCTCTAGCCAAACAGTATTGGCAAGACCGTTTTGAATGTCTTACCCAGGCCTGGCAATGCTCTGCTCTAACATCACTGTAAATGTTCCCCATTGCTTGCAGTTGAGTTACATGCTGGTAAAGATTTCGGTCATATACCTTCAAGTGCCAAGACAAAAAAAAAAAAAAAACTTCTATTGGATTCAGAAATAGTGAATATGGTGGAAGATATAAAACAGAAAAATTGGTCTGGAACTAAGCTTGAACAGATGCTGTATGATGCAACCTGACATTGTCCCAGACTACAGTGTAATGAATCAGCTGATATTGAACATATGAAGAAAAACATCAAGAAGCATCAAGAAAAATAAGACAATGTGTTGTGTTATATGGACTCATGGTGATGGAGGACCCCATGAATGCTGATAGCAGCACAGATGGTTATTTGCCCCCACGCTGACCAAGAACATCTACAGTGCCAATCTGTTCCTCCCATGATGTCCCCTCCTACTGATGTTAAATCCTACCTCATCCACATATATGTGTTCATGCTGGACCACACCTGCACCCAGCTAAAGTACCCTCTGTAAATGAAGACCCAAACCCTTACAGTAGATAAAGACAGTCACTGCACTGCAGCCCATTGCAGTATGTGTACTACTAAGGAAAAAGTCTCTTGTAACATCATGTTACACTTGCCAGGAAATACTGGTGTCTCTGCTCTTTAACTTGGTCAACATTCCTTTGAAAAGGCACTCTGTAAATTTGCAAATGTTTGCAAAGATTTCACAATCAGCAATAAATTTCCCCCTTATTTCCTTTGAAAGTATTGGATTATTGGCCAACACCATGTTTACCATGGCAATTTTGTGCTGTAGTACAAAGATACTGCCTCTCCCCCTTGGAGGTTGTCTCTTCACTCTGTGAGAACACAGAAAGCTTCCTTTACTGTCACTACTACAGTCAACAAACTTCACAGATGAATGTACAATAGTTAACAGTGAGGTTTTTTAGTCAGTACAGTTCATACAGGAACAGCTGCCTGACCTGTTTTCAGTTCTAAGCTGTCATAGGTGGAGGCCATTGTGAATCCTGAGAGGTTAGGCTGCACACCTACACCTGCCTTTCTCATGCTCAAGCCATGTTTAATTATATGGTCAACTAGAATTTCATTTGTCATCATTTGTTTCCTTGTGTGAGCTATTTCTTTGCCCTCTTTGCTAGGTTGAGACCTGAGGTGATGATCAGTGGGCAGCAATATGGGTTCATGCCAAGAAAAAGCGCCACAGATGCGGTGTTTGCTTTGAGAATGGAGAAGGAGAAGTACAGAGAAGGTCAGAAGTAGTTGCACTTTGTGCTTGTAGATTTAGAAAAAGCATATGACAGAGTGCCAGGAGAGGAGCTGTGGTACTGTATGAGGAAGTCAGGAGTAGCAGAGAAGTATGTGAGGGTGGTACAGGACATGTATGAG
>JABJVR010009234.1:0-10038 GCA_025773905.1 Chitala chitala
AGACCCAAGGCGGGAATTGAACCCCAGGCCTGGAGGTGCGCAGCGACAGTGCTAACCACCACGCCACCGTGCCACCCTTTGCCAAAACATAAACTTTATAATGTGTCATATTAATCACAAAGCCATACTTAGTTACACTATTAGTGTTGACCAAAGCTAAAATAATTGTGAGTACCTTCTGGTAAATGGTGGCATTGCGGGCAGCCGTGGTCATCCACACCTCCTTGTAGAAGCGATCGCTGATAGGATCTGTCACGTCAATGCTGGGGTCTGTGAGAGCACCTAGAATCATCCTGCAAGTGCAAACATTCCTGTGAGCTAAACTAGTCCTGCTTCATCTCCTGCCTTGGTTTGGTTACTTGGTTTCTGATAGGGTTGAGGGCTCTACAATAATCTCAGTTCCGCAAGTGTACAGCACAATAGTATCCATAACAACCACATACAAAGGTGCAAAGCACCCTGTAACTGCCCTTTCTCTTGAAGGCTTATTTTTAACACAGCACAATTGTTCATTTATATAGTTAAGTGTCCATTTGATACTCAGACATGTACATGTGTGCTTAAATTATACTCCAGCCCACTTTAGTTATAGGTACAGTGCATGAGTGCAGTTTTTAAGGCATCATGCCACCTACAGCTAACAGCAGAAGAGGAACACAGTGTGCCACAAACTGGGTATGACTTGACTTCACTTAGGGCCAGTGCCACAAAGAAGAGGGTAAAGGGGAAGTTGACACAGAGGGGCAGTGACCCACTTGAAACAGTCCAGCCGTAGATGCAAGCTGAATTTGCCAGCTTGGTATTCCTGTCCATCCATTACCGAGGGAACCGTTTCAGTGTCCTCCACAATTACTGCCACCTCGCTGTCCCGTTTTCCCAACATGCTCCTGTCATTGATGTTGGCTGAGCCTGCCAGGACCAACAGGGTCAGTTAATCAATGAGTAAAAATCCAACACATTCCCCCATCCACCAGAATAAACGTATTACCAACCATCACTCAGTTTAGTACCTTATACTATCTTAGTGTGGAGAGATCAAAAGGTTAAAGACATAAAAAAATTCCCTGAGCCCTATCTTTACATTATTACAAACAAGAACGGACTTGGAGCCAAGGCAGAGACTGTTGATTCCTCCTGCTTTGATCTTAACAACTGTGTTCCTTGTACCATGCAGAAACTCAACAATGAAAGCCAACAAACTTTATTTAAAAAATCTACATTTACAGAACAAGGAGGCCCTTTAAACAACATTCATAAAGCAAAGAAAATTGATCTTTGTTATAAATTCATCCAAAAAATCAAAATAACACTTTTCAGCAGGGACATTTGCATTTCTTTTTCAAAACAATGTATGTTGTGCTTTGTGGTCAAGAAAGAAATGCAGCATGGACTGGATATATCAATTCACACACACACACACACACACACACACACACACAAAATCCTTACAGCAGGTGAAATAGTGAAGTCTAAATGCCAGATACAACAATTTGCTGTTATAATTGTATTTTGAAACTGATATGAAACACTTCATCAGAAATTCCAATATATCCCTTGATATTACAAATATTGCACCCCATTACACACTATATCTCCTGATGTTGGAATTACACCCTGGATCCCATTACACATTGTATCTTCTGATGTTTAGATTACACACTGCACCCCATTACACACTACATCTCCCGATGTTTAGATTACACACTGCACCCCATTACACACTACATCTCCTGATGTTTAGATTACACACCGCACCCCATTACACACTACATCTCCTGATGTTTAGATTACACACCGCACTCCATCCCCTTGCTCACCAATGATGACAGTGTTGTCGTCCGCAATGAGCATCTTGCTGTGCACATATATCAGCTCTGTCACCAACCGGCCTTCCAGCTCAGCATGAGTCCTCAATCCGCAGAACGAAATGTAGTTAATCCAGTTATCCTCCACTATAGGAGAGAGGAAATGTAGTTTATTTATTGGTCTTCCTCTGTGAACGTGCATTAACCTTCCAGTCTCCCACTACAGAACACACAAGTAATTTATTCAATAAGATCTCAGTCCAAAACAGAGGAAATACAGTTGCTCAGTAGTCTCCTACTATGGAAACAGTTTATTCATCTAATTTCTCAAACATATCCAGTAGTTGTATTTAATACCTTAATACTGGAAATATGCTGTTTATCCTGTAGGAAAGCAACAATGCAGGTAAATTTATTTATTATCAAATTTATATTTACCACTTGTTCAGTACTTCCACACTCATTAAACAGTAGAATGAGTTTAGGAACGACTACTGCACATCAGTCACAATCTGTTTGTTCAACATGTCATGGGCAAACACAGTCTGCTGTTGCCCGTCTCCAGAGCAGAGGTCACCCCACAGTTGAAACCAGCGTCCCTTGAGTCAATCACAAGCTGCCACATGCTCTAAATCTGGCACACAGGGCAATGCAACACCAGCTCACTGTTGGATTATTCAAAGCGGTTTGGAAAATTTCACACTACTGCCAATGAATCCAGGCGATCAGATACAGAGCCACATGTACAGGGTGAATTTTTAGCATCCTGCCTGATGTCTACAAGTCCTTCACTTCTCATCTTAAGTGTGCTATAGACATAGAACACGCTGTACACAGGTGGTACAGGTGTGCTACAGACACAGAATAGGTGGTACAGGTGTGCTACAGACACAGAACAGGTGGTACAGGTGTGCTACAGACACTGAACAGATGGTACAGGTGTGGTACAGACACAGAACAGGTGGTACAGGTGTGCTACAGACACAGAACAGGTGGTACAGGTGTGCTACAGACAGAACAGGTGGTACAGGTGAGCTACAGACACTGAACAGGTGGTACAGGTGTGGTACAGACACAGAACAGGTGGTACAGGTGTGCTACAGACACTGAACAGGTGGTACAGGTGTACTACAGACACTGAACAGGTGGTACAGGTGTACTACAGACACAGAACAGGTGGTACAGGTGTACTACAGACACTGAACAGGTGGTACAGGTGTGGTACAGACACAGAACAGGTGGCACAGGTGTGGTACAGACACAGAACAGGTGGTACAGGTGTGGTACAGACACAGAACAGGTGGCACTAGTGTGCTATAGACATAAAACAGTCTGTACATATGTGCTACAGACAAAACCAAACTCATTTCTGTCATAAATGTGTAGAACTGAGTCCTGCACAATCAAACAACTGTGTGTATGTTTACATGCACACACACACACACACACACACACACACACACACACACACACACAAGTACAATTCCCAGCTCACATATGTGTGAGTGAAGAAGTGGCATCAGCTTTGATCACAATGATGTTGCCCTGTTCGACACACAATTTTAAACCACTTAAAAGTAACAGCAGAAAAGCAGCTTACTTTCCCTCCGGAGCTGTGACACAATGGAGCAGTCTCCTCGTATCATTGTCCTAGAGTTAGAAAGTGAGAAAAGCACATCTTATTATGGTGAATTTCTCTAGTATAGTTCCAGTGGTACTTTACATTATTCAAAATCCTAAAATGCTGTTTTACACCATTTTGGTTGATATATGAGAGATTAGTCCATGTTTACTTGTAGGGTTAGAGTTTGGGCCAGGAGTAGGGCTGGAATGAGGGATAGGGTTTGGGCCAGGAGAGAGGCTAGAACTAGAGTTAGGGTCCAAACCAGGAAAGGGGCTGGAGCTAGGTGTAGGGGTTGAGCCACAAGGGGGGCTGGAGCTAGGGTTAGGGTTAGAGCCAGGAGAGGAGCTAAAGCTAGGGTTAGGGATCAAGCTATAGAGGGTACAGCAAGACATTGGGTCTGGATGTGGAGGGGAGATGACCCTCAGGTTAGGATCAGAAGATGGATTGGAGCTATGATTAGAGTTTGAATCATAACACGGGGCTGGAACTAAGGTTATGGTTTGAGCCAGGAAAGGAGCTGGAGCTAGGGTTATGGTTCAGGCCAGGCAAGGGGTCAGAGCTAGAGTCACTTTTTAACTCTCTGGTAGTTTTGAACTGAGGTCTACACTGATGTTCTGTAGTATGTTCTCACTCTCCCCTCCACCTCACCTGGTACTCCTTCTCCTCTCTGTCCTAGCCTCACTCCTCCCTGCACCATCCCCGGTGCTCTTCCTGTCTGTCCTGTTCTCACTCTCCCCTCCACCTCACCTGGTACTCCTTCTCCTCTCTGTCTTAGCCTTACCCCCCCCCTCCTCACCTGTAGTTGAAGTGCATGACAGCTTGAATGGCGTTGCCCCCTCCAGTGTTGATGTCACCCTCAAAGCCAGGCAGCAGTGGAGTGACGATATACACACGGTACTTTTTATTCTCCCTGCAATGGCACATATAACTCGGAAAAATGGATCTGAACACGGACCAGATTATAATGCAACAAAATGCACAGAACTGACTATAAAAAAACAAACATAAACACTGCCTTATAAATCTGCATGCAAGTAAGCAAATGGCAGTGACTGACTATAACAGGCTACTGGGTCAAAACACAGATGGTAAGTTATTCTCTAAGCCACCGCCGGTTCAAGTGAAAGTACAGCAAAGCCTGTATGAAAAAAGTAAAGGCCTACGGAGTGAGGAAGAAGCAATGCCAAGGACACACGCCAACCTGTACGCCTTGATGATTCTTGCCGCAATGGCATCCCCGATCTTGTTGTAGACGTGTCTGTTGTCAGCACAGCTTATGAAGAATTGGTTCTGAGAAGAGCAAGGCAGAAGATCAGAACCCCACACTGTGACTGTGAAACATCTACTCAGCCCTGTTCCACAGGCAGAAAGCTGCTGATACCCACAGTGCACTGGGCACCAGGGTTACCTCAATGTAGATGTAGTGTTTGCTGTTGGAGATCACATGGACGTAGGCGTTGTGGATAGATTCTTCATGGTACTTAATGCCAGCTGACCAGTCTGCAGCTGACCTCAATACCTTGGTGAAAAAAATGATAACACAGTACCTTTTTTAGGTACCTTTTTAAATGCCCTTTTTTGGTTTTAATAGATATATTTGTATTAACTTTACTGAAATTACAGGGCCATGCAAAATTTTGAAATGTTCCACATTTTGTCATGTTACAACCACAAACGTAAATGTATTTTATTGGCATTTTATGTGATAGACCAACACAAAGTGGCACATAATTGTGAAGTGGAAGGAAAATGATATTTGGTTTTCAAACTTTTTAACAAATAAATATCTGAAAAGTGTGGCGTGCATTTGTATTCAGCCACCCTGAGTCAATACTTTGTAGAATCCCCCCTTTCACTGCAATTGCGAAAGTCTTTCGAGGTATGTCTCTACCAGCTTTGCACATCTAGAGTGAAATTTTTGCACATTCTTCTTTGCAAAATACTTTTGCAAGGCACTGTAAAAGTGTGTTTGTCTGTCCGTACCTGTGCTTTGGTCTGGACACAGCCCGGCACTGTGTATCTCAGTTCACTGGCTGTAGTGTGAGATTTGGGTAGGAGATAAGGGTATGAAAGGGACCGGTATTTCGGCTTCATGATCTAGAGAAGACAGACAAAATCAGGTGTACAAACAACAACAAATATGAAAATATATGATAATTCTTCTCTTCAGATGTTTTCATTCAACATTTTCAACTTGAAGTGCAGGCAGAGAATGTGTATAGTATTTTGCCCAAAGAATGTAAAAATCATGCCAAAAGAAAAATGATTTAAAACAAAGGAGAGGAAAATTTGAAAAATTAACCACGAAATTCAATTTAAAATTTTGGTGCTACAAAAAAAAAAAAAAAACCAGAATCAACAACCACATACAAAACAATCTTGAAATTACTAACAATAAATACAAGACATGATTCCTAAAATGTATAAACACACAAAGCTAGGAGATGCCACCTTGGGGATGTGAAGGCTTACTGAGAAGCTAAAGCAAAAGCCATTATGATAGTATTTTATATTATAATTATTCCTGCTACCACAAAAACCATGCCTGAAGAGTGTTCTAAAAGGGGTGAAAGTCTGACAGTAACTGACTTGTGCTGTTGATGTTAACAGCCTTTTCTGACAGGGATGCCTGCAATGACTGGCAGTTTCTCAGTCACTGAACAATGCCTGGCTCAAAGTGCCCACCTTTGGTGGTGGTATTGCCCACCTTAGTGAAATTCCACCGCTGGATGAAATGTCTCGCTACGTCACGCGCTGCCTTTCCATGCACCACTGAGGAAATGTCATGCCACGGCATCCTGGGAGTCATATGTCTGTCGATGAAATCTGCAGAGGCATCAGGGCAAAGGGACACGGTCAGACAGGTGACAAGGCTGGGGCAGGTAACACTGATCATAGCCCACTTTCACTCTCTGGCACATGCCACCGCATCTGTATCTTCTGTATCTTCAGTTTATGAAAAACAGAAAACTGGTCTTATTTCTAAGGTTAGCAAAGCCCCACAGTAAACCCGTCAAGACAAAATATCAGGTGTCAGAACTTAATCATTGTCACTATTGGTCTTCTTATGTGCATGGTATGTCTCTGAGAAGGCCAGGGCCTCTTCTATCAAACATTTGCATGTATTTGTGTTCATGAGAAAAAGACACCTGAGAATGTCAAACCCGGGACTAAAACTGAGAAAAGTAAATGAATAAATAGAAAGAGTTAATCTGTTTTATGGCACAGAAATGATTTTAAAGCTGGATTTTGCCAGTCTGCTGTAACTGGTGACCCAGGAATAGGCTGGTGTTTCATAAATTATTTTGGAGGTGGCCTTCTATTGTCTGCTGTATGGGCTCGATCTGGTGTGTGTCCCCCACACCCCAGACACAAGATCCAAACTTCTGCTCTGCTCAACCTTCACCCATCGGTGGCAAGAAAAGTTCACATAATATCAGTCTTGATCTGGAATGCCTTCTTAAAAACAATAACTCTAAAGATTTTTAAAAGGTGAAAGCCAGCTTGACCAGTTCAATTCTTCCTTTGCTAAAGGGAGGAACTAGAGCTCTTAACATTGCACAAGCATGAACCAATGAAAGTAAAGATAAAGAACACTTAACCCATTACTCCCATGTGACACAATTCTATATTTACAGCACAGGAAATGTATCTGTTATGAACAGCAGGTACTCACGATGATGCAGCTCTTCAGCTCATACTAATAGCTCAATCCTATCAGTTAAACCACAAGGATGATCAGGGTGTTGCAAAGTCAATAATGTAAATCCATTTGCAGTTTGATGCAGCAGTACATCCACTTTAAAGCCACACTTTCAGGCAAGCTGGTACCATAATCTATAAACTGGCTCCTTCCATGTAATTTTGTCATTTCATGAAACATCACAATCGCTCTTGTTTAATAAACTCCTTACTACTCAGATGCATATCTGAGTGTGTGTTGTCCTTCATTATCTAAGACTGAGCATCTACAGTTCTGACTAATCAGCAGTCTCCTCTCACCAATCTTGAGTCAAGATCACAGAAAACCGCAGCAGTCGATTCTTGGATGTCTCATTTTTGACAGAGAAAGTTAACTTGTTGTGAAGTGATGTATTTTAATGAATAAACCTTCCAATTTTTATGGAGTCCTTAAACTGTTTAATTAGTATATTCCAGTGATTAATCATTGCATTTTTCTTTTTGTAAATATCCTTCAATGTCTTATAGCCTCTAATGTAGTTTTTCAAAATAAACAAGTAAACTAAAATTATATTAAACAAATATTTATGTGGGTAGTTTTCTATTATTATTATTATTGTTATTATTATTATTATTATTATTAATACCTTCTGCCAGTGCAAGCAATCATTACATTAAGATTTTATTTCATGAAACAAATTCCCAAAAATGCAGCCTTTCTTCTCCAATTAACTCTCATGTCTGTGGTTCATTAACTACTGTGGTTTCTAACTGGTTAAAGTTATTAAAAGAAAGCCAAGACACCATAAGCCATACATCCTCTGTAATAAAAATGAAAAGCATCTTAGCGCTGTGTTCACTGAGGACGATACTGGTACATACCATCAAAGGGTTTGTCCAGCTGGATCCAGTCCTTATGGACAAAGTTGCAGTAGTCCTTGCCATGCCAGAAGCGAGTGTTTCCAATAAGCTCCCCCAAACCTGTCTGCAAGCTCCGCGTTGAGCCAGTCTCTATAGGCAGAGAGAAAAAAAATCACTGGCTCATTCCAAGGTTTCTCCAAAACATTTGAAGAACACAGTTCGCAACAGTGGTGACTCATAAATCTTAAACAGGTTTATTTGTAAACCTTCATCTCAGCAGGTTTCAAAAACTTTGTTGGATAAAACTAATCTCTCCATCAGCCATGATGCCTGTAGGGAATTTTGGACAATTAGCATGGATCAAAAGTGTGCCCTAATGAGGACCTCTCTAACTCCAGAGGACATCCACTGCAAATCAACATTACTCCGAGGTACTGATGGGTAGATGTAAAAACATTTACTTCCACTAGGGGGTGCAATATACCACAATACATTGTGAAAAGTTATGTGTTTAATGTTAAATATTTGTTAAATTAAAAAACGATAAATGTGCACTTCAACAGCATATTTAATAGACACATACTTTTGTACATGTTTGTTAACAAAAACAGTATATGAAACCAAATTCCCATATGAAAGGACTGATATAAGCACACACGAACTCAGGCAGTCTGAAAGACAGCCGGTCTTAAAGCCATGCTGGAGATGAACGTTGCATGGGTGTCAAACAGACCATACCAACTGAGCCTTCAAAAGACAGAAACTGCAGTGACAGACTCCAATAATTATCAAGGGCAGCAGCTGTAACTGTTTTGGGGTTGCAGCATTACCAGTTTAACCTCAAATTTACTCCTTGCCTGACACAAAACATCATCTTTACATTGTACTTAGGATCACAGTTAGTGTCACTGTAGAAATATCTTCTGACTGAACGAATGATTTACAAGTAAACAAATGAATCGCAAGTGATGTAGTTACTCATTAACTTAGCTGACCCTAATTTTAGTTAGCTTGGTGCATGTGGATAGTTTTAACTAATTTAAAGCCAGTTTTGACAAAAAAGAGGCAGCAGGCTTTAGCAGAGGGCTTTAGTATCACAGGACACTCGGAGGGAAGGAAAGCCAGAGAGAAGTGTGAGCCTGCTCAGAATACACTTTGTTTTTAACACTAACTAGGCAGACACATTCACACTCCCTCGCATATTCACCCTCTGAGAGAAAAACCACACACACACCTGCATGTGCACACACACTCAGAGAAAGACACATCATAAACAAACACACAAACACGCACACACACACACACGCAGAAAGACACAACTCCAGAACAATACACAGTAACATATACATACACACACACACACACACACAGGAAATTACAATGCAGCAAAGCAGCAAGGCCGTACCCCCGTGAAACTGTCAACTGGCCATTTTAACAAATATAAGAGATTTCCAGTGTGAAAAGGCCGGAGCGTCAGCTGAGCAGTTCACCCACATGGGTTCACTGTACAATCTGCCTGCAGGTGCAATCAAAACACACGTACCATAAATACACACACAGAAAGAAACTGAGCATACGCATAACACACACACACAAACAGATGTATGAATATAGAGATGTACTGAATAAACAAAACACATGCACACAAAAAAACTATTTCATTAAGCAGATCTGCATGGCATGACATGACATGTGAAGGGAACGGTCATCTGTTAACTCCAACTTCCTCTTTCTATAGGAAACCACATCAATTTCCGCTTTAGACTGTGGTTGCAAGTTTGGCCCTGAATTGTCCTTGAGAGCTTTCATCCTGCTGTGTGGGAAGCAAAACTTGGGCCACTGCATGTAATCTTGCTCTTTATTCACCTTTAGTTCAAAACTGCCTGGGTGATGTCATTAAGCACCATGGGCAATCTAAAAAAAAACCACATGCAGACAGAAAACCACACACAGACCCAGAGACAGTCTCTCTCTCTCTCTCTCTCTCTCTCTCTCTCTCTCTCTCTCTCTCACACACTCTCTCACGAGCGCACGCGAGCACGCGAGAGACAGCAGACGGGAGAGGGT
>JABJVR010009235.1:0-10037 GCA_025773905.1 Chitala chitala
CAGCAGAAGAGCACCTCAGCCTGGGCAACACGTCAAACCTTAAGGTGGAGGGGATACAACAGCAGAAGAGCACCTCATGCTCTGCTCTTGTTAGCCAAGAACAAAAAGCTGAAGCTGCAGTGGAGACAGACTCGCACTAAACTGGACACCAGAACAGTCCGTTTCTGCTGAGGCACACAGATTATAGGGTCAGAGTTTGGTGTCAGCAGCAGGAATCCATGGACCTAACCTGCTCTCTGCCCAGGCTGCTGGTGGTGGTGGTATAATGGTGTGGGAAATGTTTTCTTGGCACAATGAACTGATGCTGTTTCAAGAGCAGGATGGAGGCCCTACCCAGTGTTAGGAGTTTCTAATAAAGTACTTCATAAGTGTTACAACAACATCTAAAAAAAAAAAAAAACGCACAAACCTAGCACGTTTACCACAACATACATGCCTTAACAGAAACACACAGCACTCTGCTGCAGCTTTCACTTCCTGAGCCCAAAGCCTCTTGCAACTTCAATTTAAAGCATCATCCCTCCAGCACAAACACTGATGCCACAGCTGATGTAGGTACAATCTTTACTACCTTTTCAGACATCTACACACCTGTCACCTGATCGCTAATCAGATCTTGAAGTGACATTTCTGGTGAGTACTCCCACTTCCTGCATTTCTTTTTCTTTTAAGCAAGCTACATTGTATTACAGAGAAGGAAATGGAGGCACAGAGATCCTCATTAACTTTAAAGAGCCAAGAAATGCCAGAAATGCAATATGCCTTTTTGTTACAGTTCACTTTTGTTCAAATTAAGAATGCAAAAAAGAACAGTAAATTTTTAAAAATTACAATGTGTCAAATGTTTAAACTTTGGAACATCAATTGTGCAAGGTTTTATATTTGACTATTTCTTCCTTTGTTCATAATAAAATTTAAAAAATAAATAAATGGATAATCTAGCGTTATAATTTTATCAAGAACTTGCTAACATAGCTATTCAAAAAAAACTTTTCCATAAAGCTTGAATACCTACAAACTACCTCTGCAAGCAGTGATACAGTGATATGACATTATCACTGGTTGTTTGGATAAATGTTCTATTAAGAGACAGCAGTAATTGGGGAGAGAAAAAAAGAAGTTATATTTTTCAGAACTAAGCCAACCTAGCCAAAAAGTATCACTGCTTTTACGACACAGTGAGGAAAATCTAAATTAGCAGTTTTTGCTGAGCTGTCCCTGAGTGAAAGCTGAGAAACAGCAAGGCGTTTACTGGAACTGCTACGCTGCAATGGTGACTTCTCTTCCTCCTTCTCCCCCCCAGGGATGGGGTCTGCTGATGCCCCAGACAAAATGCCTTATCGAATCACAATTTTGCTGGCGTTGCTGTCACTTTGCCAATGCCAGACATCCACAAGCTCCCACAAGCCTAGCACGACCAAAAGTGTCCTCCATTTCACCACAAACACCACTTTAGGAGACATTCCACTTACTAACGTTTCACTTTCATCGGCAAATAACACCAGTAAGAATCCACCTGCCACGGATGTTTTTTCAGAGGACTCTCAAAAGAAAAACCCAGCTACCAGTGGAACCTCAAAGAGCTCAACCAGCATTGACATGACAGTTACCTTTAGTACGGACCCGGCTTCATCCATAGCAAAAAGTTCTGACTTTATTTCATCCGCCGGAACAGAAAATGTGCAGCTCAACCAAAGAGAAAGTGTGCAGCCCAACTCTCAGAGTGAAGCTACACAAACACAGTTTCAAACCTACATGCAGAACACCCTAAAAATCACAAGCACTCCAGTGCAGGACACCGTTAACAAACTCGCCACTTCAGATGAGGGTATGAAGAATGCATCTGAATCACTGGACAAAGTAATCATTGACAACTCCACTCTGAAGACATCTTCCCAGCAAGCACACAAACAGGACACAGCCCACACAATACCTTCCATGTCCCAGTGGACTTCCAGTCCAGCTACACTGTCAACCGTTTCAGCTAGCACGCATTTCAGAGTTATTTCTCAGTCTACAGAGACAGGCTTGGCACATGGCACACCAAAGTCTACTCAACCTGCAGCACAATCAGACCTTGACGTCACTGAAGGCCAACGGCATAAAAATAACATAAGGCTTACTACTCCAAAACTGAAACAAGCAACAGACCCTTCCATTAATTCCACTAGATACATCAATCAAACTAAAACCTCACTGGCATCTACTGAACTGGAACAAACCTCTACCATACCACATTACGTCAGTGTGAACACCAAAGCAAGAGTCACTTCTTTGGATAACATTAACCTTAAGTCCACATCTCATGACGGTGCGTTACAAACTAAGAGAAACTACATTCATACAGTTGAGAATGCAGCTGAGGAAACCACGCACAATGAGGAGAGATCTGCCACTTCACAGGAGACTACGAAAAACTCAACTGCAGCCCCAGACAGCAAAAATGATGTCTTGGAAGATACACAGCAAAAAACAGAACATGCCCCAAGTACTACAAGTGCTTATGACACAATTCCAGGAGGATATACCTCACGCACATCAGGTATGTCCACACACTATACAACTGAGAAGTCAAACACGGACTCAATTGACATAGGGAAGCAGAAGAGCTCATCGGTGACTGCAGGGATTATAGGTGTCTGCGTGACGGCCATCTTGACTGCGGTGATATGCTGTGCACTTATCCTGCTCAAGTGGCGGCGCTGCAAACACAAGCAGCAGGACAACATCACCTGGGCTGGACACTCCCCGTTCCTGGATGGAATCGGCGAGTCCAAAACGGACAAAACTGGGCAAAGCCAAGAGTCCACGCGTGTGACCCTGATCTCCATACTGCCCCAGCCCCTGTCGATGTTGGCGGCAGCAGACAAGGAGCTGGTGATGGAGGAGGTCCCGATGATGGGACTAACCTTTGGGAAAGATGAGACTGAAAAGCCAGCGTGTGGAAATCACACAGACTGCGCAACGGCAGAAGTTTTGGAAGGTGATGGGCATTCTCCACAAAGTACTAATCAAACCAATGGGCAGGTGACAACCACTGGGAATACATTTGGAAAGTCTGATGTGCTCTGACAGTATAGAGAAGGGCGATGACATGGAGTGGAGGTTCCTTCACAGAGGAGCAAAGCAGCATCAACAGCACCATCTGCCATTACTCCCTTTTGAACACATAAGCAAAAATTTACTCCCATCACCTCCTGCTCACAGGAAGCCTGCAGGCAGCAAAGGGGTGGCAAACTAAAGAGCGGTCTTTCACCTTCTTCATCCTACTCTTCATCCTCAACATTCAACGTCTTCAGACAAACTAATTAGCTCAAGCCATTCCTGACGGGATATGTTTCAGACAAGATGTACAAGCCTCAATTACCAAGTATGAAACAACAGAAATTCAGTGAATATTTATTTTGTTTGAAAACAGGAATTACAAGAAATGTAATACAGTACCAAAACATTTTACAGTTATGAAACAGAGTAAACATTCAAAATTGCAAATGATTGAACATGTATAATAATTTACATAATTCAATGTCCCTTTTTGTTACATTTTCTTCTAAATCTTGTAAATAGCTGCACTCCTTCAATACCTTTGTGTATGCTGTATAAATGTGGCCTAACTGAACTTTGCATGTGTGCAGTAAAAGTACCTCAGATAGCAGTACTCATCATAGTCTAATAGTGAATCAGGAGAGATGGAGAATTTTCTATGATGCTTTAGAATTTAAGAAGTCCTTGTTTGTGCAACAGGCAAGAAACTGAAGGAAGTATAAGTGTGTTGTGTGCCATAAAGGCTAACATCTCATTCAGAAGCAGAAATAGGTCAGAGTTGTGCATTTCACCAACAG
Organism: Chitala chitala; assembly: GCA_025773905.1. Lineage (NCBI taxonomy): Eukaryota > Metazoa > Chordata > Actinopteri > Osteoglossiformes > Notopteridae > Chitala > Chitala chitala. Next base: position 3,843 of record JABJVR010009235.1, read on the forward strand.
CCCCCGAGTTTCTCCAAAAACTGAGCTACACTGTTCATGCCAGAAGAAAGTAAAGTATAAAAATATTATGCATTTAGCCGCATTGTTTCAGTGGCCAAAAGTGCCACTGCAGATCTGAAAAAGGTGAGAGCCTTTGTCTGGAGGAATAAGTTAGGGGGAGAGACAAACTGTTAAGAAAGAGTGTGTGTGTGTGTGGTGGTACCTAGCTTTGTATATACAATACACCGATGTACACATTTCCATTGTATATTGTGTTGCTCATCAGAAGTAATATTTAACATGTATAATTCCCTTTCATTATCTGGTTCTGTGGATGTGAGCAGCCTGAACAGAATGAAAAGCAATAAGACCTTTATCTTGATATCTTGATCCTGTGCCTTACAGTCTGGCTTTGTTACTCCGGCAGTACTAATGTCCCGCCACTAGGTGGAAATATAGAAATCGCAATATGGCCTGTCATTTACTCCAAAAATAAAACAAGTCACTTCGCTTACCATACTAAATTATTCTGTGTTCATAATTAAGCAGGTTCTCCTCATAGAAAACTCAAAGTAACAGATGTGCAAAACCAAAACACATATAGTAATTCAAATCTTATATACAATTCATCTAGAACGTACAACACAGAACAACCCCTCCCATATGTTACACATTCTATGTATACAACACACATGTATAAAAACACACGCAGATAAAACAAAAGCCATGACGATGAAAGTAACACAGAAGGGTGTTTTGATGATGCGCTTCATACACCCACGTGTACCGGTGCTTATGTTTAACATTAATGAAAACGAGTCCAATCAGTGGCAAATCTATAGAATCGGTTTTACTTGAACAGAAGAGGCTCCGAGAAGGTCTTTATGTTCTAAGCATTGTGTCTGATGAAAGGACAAAGTACAGTTAAAGAGGACGAATTGTTAAAAGGAAACAGGTGCTGCAAACCACACTTTCATATGCACAGTGGACCAAAGTTTGTGTTCCTCTGTTTTACAGGGATTACACACAGGACGTGCAGTCTTGTTTAGGAAAATGTAATAGCACGAAAAGCATGCAAAACAGAAAAAGGCCTTACAAAGCTGCTCGAAGTCCTTTAATAAAGCAAAGAGGAGCAGGACATGCAAATCACTGGCACTCAATAGTTCAGCAGCTAATTAGAAATACCGGTACCTGCACTGTCACACCTCCATTTCTGCCCCTCCCCTCACCAAACAGTTATAAACAGCTGACTCTGTGTGGCTCTCAGCAGGGCCCTCAGCGTGGCTCTCACCAGAGCCAGTGAGAGCCCGTCTGAGGGCCCCGCTGAGAGCCACACTGACATCACCACACTAAAGCCAGCCCGTCTCACAGACAAAGCAGAGGACCATAGCAATGGGACGCTCTTCAACTTCTGGAAATTTTAACCTGGTATGTATCACTTCAATAAAAAAAACTCCCACAGCAAAAAAAAAATTTGACATATGCATTTAATCAATTTACCATAAGGGTGACAAGGGAAAAATGTGGGCTGTTAATTGAATGTACAGTAAATATAGTTTTATAATAAATATGTAATAGGTACAGGTTGTTGTCGACTTACGACCGCGATCGGTTTCAACCGACCAGTCATAACTCGATTTGGTCGTAAGTCGGGCTGTGAATAAAATATAGTACATATATTAAACTGTGTACAGTACTGACAATCGCTGATGTCGTCAGCTGGGGCTGCGTTCGTCAGGTTTTAGTCAAACACTGTACAGTATACTAAAGTACATTTAGTTTAAAAATGCAAAATAATGGCAAAACACTGCATACAGTACTATAGTATAATTGGTTTAATAATTGGGGCAGTCAATTTTTTTTATAAACAAGGTGAGCTTTTGTCTGAATTGTTTGTTTCTTTCTTTGTACATTTCACGATATGGACAAAACGCATCATGTGCCTCCTTGCAAATCGTTCAATGTTTGGGTCCATTCCTTCAAAATGCGCAAGAACTTTATTCAGCAGAGATAAACCTTCTGATAATCCCTTAGTTGTAAACACAGAAAACGAACACAGAGGAAGCTCACTGTACCGAGTCTGAGCTTACACTGTGCTTAGTGCACAGAACTGCTAATGCTGCCGGAAACTGGGTGACACTATCATATGCTCGTATGCCCAGCTGGGCAACGCTCACCGGACATACCAGTCACAGCTATGATCGTAAAGTCAAACAATCGTAAGTCACGTAGGTCGTAAGTCATCGTCGACCTGTATAACAGTCCAATGGAACATACACACAGACGCCTTGACTAGAAACTTTGGTCCAATACACCTTGTCAGTGTGGTTACGTGATTAAGAACCTGTATGTATGACTATAAGATGATTTCAAGGAATCTGAAATAAGTTTTATAACAGGAGGTGTAGAAAACCTTAAGCAAGAGACTTAAAATGAACTGCTCGAGTAAAAATAATGTGGTACACAAACCTGATCAAGTAAAAAACAGTGTACACTGCTTAAAGACAAAATCATCTGGAAAAAGAAAAAATGCTATATGGTGGCTGTCAGAAAAGGCAACATGTGATTATGGCTGTGCTAACACACTGGCTGAGAGCGGTCTAAAGGGCACACGTGTGCGTTTCTCCCACAGCCTGAACAAGGCCGAAGTGAGGATGTTACTATGCGCTGCCCTGCTGCAGAACACGTCCCACAGCTCAGCTGTCGCAGGCACGGCTGTCCCACCCAAAGGGGCCACTTGAAACCAAGCACATCACAAAAAACGACTGCTAAGGGGAACTCAGCTCCAAGCTGCTACAGCAAGGCAGTCACACCTCTGCTGTCCACGCGCGTGGGGCTGGCCCGGTATATCCTGTTCTCCTGAGCGCGGCCAGGGGACATGCAAGGACTGCTCCTCTTCTAATCTCCAACGCTGAAATTTAACTTGTGTGACGCTAGAGACTTCATGTGACTGCAAGTGTTTCTGCAGACATCTTTTTACTTTGGGTTTGCTTGTTTTGGGTTTTATGCCGTTGGCCTTTTTTACTTTGGGTATGTTTCATCGTGGGGTGTGGAAAAGGTAACAGGGTCTGAACAATTTTTGAATCCACTGTAAGGATTTTTCTTTGTTCCAATTTCTGTGAAGCATATTGTCTATTATCAAAGCTATATTTTAATATCTACATACAGTAATGATGAAATTGTGAAACTGAAATAATATGTGAACTCAATACACCAACAAAAATTGTTCGAAATGAAAATAATAAGAGTGGTAAATAACCAGGGTCAGTACACAAAGATTACAATTTATTAGCTAATGTTGACTGAATTTTGTCAGTCTGTCGTCTTTTGTCACGTTGTGTGAACCTTGACAAAACTGAGTAAACTATACTTTTAAACTGCCAAAGCAAAACTGGTCATAATATTTTAAAAGTATATATAGGGTGGGAAAAAAAGTTTCATGAGTATGGGTCATAGTGAGAAGCCATGTCACAAAAAACATCTGACATAAACAAGAAAAGGAGACACTGTGGAAGGTGTAAAAAGCTTAGGCCATTTCCTCTTCTCAGTGTCTTTGCAAGTCTGTGTGTCCTCACCAAGCCATCAGCATCAGATGCATTTATAAATATACAAGCCGTCTAAGACTTTAAAACATTGATCAACTAGACACTTCATTTATCTGCTTACTGAGCTGACAGCTGGCTTCACCCTAAAAAAAAAAAAGCATCATCCTTGTATATGTAAGGAAAATAAAGACTTGCAGTTATTTACACACAAAAATGTTCAACGTCAAAAGATACTTTTCTCTAATATTTTCTGAACATTACGGTTTTCATGAAAATCCCAAATCGATATTAACATATTGTTTTTAATCCACATTTCAAGCGATATAGTTGATGATAAATCAGTTATACATCCATCCATCCATTATCTTAACTGCTTATTCCTGGTGAGGGTCGCGGGGAAACCTGGAGCCCATCCCAGAGCACATAGGGCGCAGGGCAGGGGACACCCAAGGCGGGGCGCCAACCCACCACAGATCAGTTATACAGACGATTTAAAATATAACATAACTATTAGTCATTGCAAATCAACACAATCTGTGCCGTGAGGCAGTCAGCGGCATGTTATAAACGTCACATCGATCCATGCAGCCAGCCTGGGATAGTCTTCCTTTGGTTAATCTGGGGAATTGAGGGCTGTGAAATGTCAAATTTGCATTCAACCTCCAAGACTGCAAAATGTACGTAAAGTCACTAATGTTTTAACTGCATCGTTGTTTAATATTTGTGTGACGTAGTGTGCAGAAAAATCAAGCGAAATATAAGCAGTAAAACATAAAACTATTTTTATTAAATTCATTCATTCATTCTGACAGCATGCTGGACTTCACATTTTGGCAGAAGTAGTGAGCCTATCGTGCTCCCTACCCATGGTTTCTGTATACAAAAATCAAATGACTGTTCCTGTGAGCATCCAGAAATGTTCAACAGAGACAGACTCCTGTCTAGCTAAGCAGGCCTAACTTTACCGCTCACTGGAAACCATAAACCACCACTGAAATTGCGTTCAGTGCTACTCTGGACTGCTATCTGGTGATCTTATTTCATGCACTGTTAAAATGTAAAAATAACTTAGTTAGACACTACAGCTCATAATATACACAGATAATGTGTGTACAAAACAGTCTAACAGTTTAGCACATATATCAAATAGAATGCTTTGCGACTAACGTTAAGTACGAAACTATATACTCTAAATAGTATATTAACAGCATGCCTCTTATGGACCGAGCCACTGAAGCAAGTTAGTCTGCATTCATGACATCATTGCATTATGAACAGAATAAAAAATTATGTGAAAAGGCTTGGGTGACGTTTAAAAAAAAAAAAAAAACATGTTCGCAGATTTTACATGGGAACATTTTATTGGACAAAACTCACATGTAACAAAGTTTAGAAGTTAATCTTTATTTTCTTCAAGGCAAACTTTTCAAATCATGGTAGGCTGTTCTGTCACGTTCTGGAATCAACGCTGTAGGTAGCAGCCAACTTTCCACTACTCCCCATGGGGCGGTCGCTACAGCGGATGAGCTGGCATCCGGGTAACGACCTGTACATCGTCTTGGCACAGGTTTTTATGCCACATGCCATTCCTGATGCAGCCACCCTCCCAGGCCTAGCACCAATCATACACTGCCTTGTGTAGCCCCAGTGTCTGGGATTTGAACACAAACTCTAAGGTACGAGGTGCTTCACTCTCAGTTGATGCTGTATGTATGGAATGGAAAACTTCCAAACTTTTGTTAATGTAGACGGAAATGTGACTTTCGGTAAACAGAATGATTGTATCCTTTGTTTTAGCTAAGGTAAAAGGGTGCTGTTGAAATGGCACCGCATGTGACTGATTGTCAGATGCTCCTGTCACAGGATGGGATCAATGCAGACAAGTAATTTCACTCTGGGATTAATAAAGTACCATTTAAAAACTAGTGGATTCTTAAACATTAATTCATATTTAGCTTTAAATTACTCATTCAATTTCAATACCTGCTTGTCTGGAGCCGGGTCATTGGAGATCAGTGCCTATCCTGGCAGGCTACTTAGTTTAAAAACTAAACTTTAGTTAAATTAAAGGACATCTGGGTGTCACTGCTAAGACTGCTGCCCCTGCAATATTTTCCTGTGTAAGCAGTCAAAAACAGATGGACAGATGGTTAATGCTTTAGCACTGTTGTCTGTCCTAGTCCTCATCTTTTCTCTAGTTTATCCTGCAGTTTTAACCTTGTTAGCCAACATTTAGGTCTTTGAACTCATTGACCTCATACCTTTTTCCATTTATTATTTATCACCCATTTATTTAAGATGATGGTGACTGAGATTCCCTCTCCGGAAGTCTTTCACACACCGGTGAACATCCAGGGATTGGACATTAAGATGGTGGACAGTTTTAAGTACCTGGGTGTTCACCTCAACCATAAACTGGACTGGTCCCATAACACCGATGCCTTGTACAAGAAGGGTCAAAGTCGCCTCAACCTTCTGAGGAGACTGAGGTCCTTTGGAATGAGCAGCCCTCTGCTAAGAACATTTTATGTCTCTGTGGTAGTCTCAGCCATCCACTATGCTGTTGTCTGCTGGGGCACAGGCAGCACTGACTGGGACAGAAAGAGACTGAACAAGCTGGTTAGTAGGGCCAGCTCTGTCCTGGGCTGCCTGCAGAACTCTGTGGAGGAGG
>JABJVR010009236.1:0-10035 GCA_025773905.1 Chitala chitala
AGGGAGAACATGCAAACTCCACGCACACAGACCCAAGGCAGGAATCGAGCCCCAGGCCTGGAGGTGCGCGGCGACAGTGCTAACCACCACGCCACCGTGCCGCCTAAATTGTGAACAGTAAACTTATTTTTATTTTACAAGTTACCATTTTCAACAAGTTAAAGGACTTTGAAATATAAAACCATTTTAAAGCTTATAAAAACTGTAGGATATATAGCAGATAGCAAAATAATTTAAAACAAAACCAACCTTTGTAAATTGTGCCATAAAATGCACTGCATTCACATTAACAGTAAGTGGTAAGTACTTCAGTAAGTAAGTTAGCACAATACAGAAAATATAAAGCAATTAAAGTATCAATTAACTTAAAAATACTCTTAGTCAAAAACAAAATCTTCACACTAAGATCTATTAACCTTAGGAAATTGTTCTGTACAAAAAAGGCATGTCTTCACAGTAACAATGTTAGTAAACACTTCAGTAAGAAAGTTGGCACAATACATGCTACAGGGCAATTACAGTATCACTTAACTTAAAAATACTAATAGTCCAATACAAAAAGCAGTATCTTCACACTAAGATCTCTTAAAAGACCTTAAACCACATTATGAAGTCACTGCCCATCAACACCCTTTCAGTACTGATTCTACCAAAGCTGTTTACGGGCCTTGGCTTGTGCAAATGCTGTTGCCATGTCCTCCAGATCCAAATACCTTCGCACCCTGTGTTCTACTGAAATAAGAGCTAGACCAGAAAGTCTTTCTTGGCACATAGTTGACCTGAGATACTTTTGATGAGTTTTAAAGCTGAAAAGCTTCTCTCTCCAGAAGCAACAGTGACTGGAAGTGTTAACAGCAGACGAAGGGCAATGCTGAGGTTTCCATATAGATCCAGAAGTTGTTCCTTGTAAATGTAATCAAGCATCTCTCTTGGGGAAGACACATTATCAGGAAAGGCATGGTATGCAGCCCTGACCTCAAGTATCAAATCCTCAGCATCTAGGTCATGAAGGTTTCTCTCTAATTTCTTACGCTTGGTTTCCCTTGTCATTTGTTTTGATAACCATTAATAATGTGCGTTCAAAACGGAATTGCCACTACTGTAGTTTAAAGTTTGTCAGCTCTCGTTCGCCATCTAGTGGCTTGGGGGCCCCAAGCAGCTGCCTGCCTTGCCTTTTGACAAACTGCGCCTCTGGTCCTGACAACAATACTATAGTTGTATTTACAAAATCCCCTCTCTCTAAATACCTGCAGCAATATCAGCCTGACTGCTTCCTAGCACATTGTGTTTAACCAAGTCAAATGGCACTAGTGCAACACAAGTAACCCTACTAGGCCTTAAATTCACATAGCCACAGCCTGTGCAGAGTTACCAAACAAGAGAAAAAGTGTGCTGTGCTAAAGACCCGAGTCCCTTGCTTGGGGGACTAATCCCTCTTGTCCTGATGACCTGGGGGGTTGTACTGTGGGGGTATTTACTCTTCCTCATATTTGCAGATTGAAGACTCAGTAGTTTGAGGTGCAGTGATTGACAGATCAGTTTTGGTCAGTAATGAAGGCTCATTTTTGCCTTATAAAGTCAATGTTGTACTGCACAGTTTAAAGTCCACTATAGGTTCCTAAATGTATCATGGTGTTAAACCTGAATAACCAAGACCCAACAAACAGAACTTTGCTGACACTGTGTTCTGAGTGTTTGTTAAACTAGGCCTGAATTTGGGTTTGGATTATTGGTGTTTATTATTTTTTTCCCCAAAAAGACTATCCAGATTTTTTCCAGCAAAATCATTGTCTAATGTTAATTCCTTTGTGAGTCATTATAATTTTTTCAGACATCATTATTTTTTCAGATCCTGTGAGGGAAAATGACTAAGAATTGCAGAATTACAGGTGTGTGCTGTTTAATTAAAATAAAAAGTAAAAATGAAAATATTAATACGTATGCTGCTTGACTAAATATTTTGTGTCCTAGGGCTATTCTTTGAACGTATATATTTAGATCTAATACTGATCTCGAATCCACGTTACTTCATTACATTTGAAATAGATCTTGATTGTGAAGTGCATCATGTCCACAAGATGGCAGTATATATTGCAAGAATTGTAACGTTTTTCATTTATTCTAAATAGAATATGACTATTGCCTTGGTTTTCAACCTTTTTTAACTCATGTCCCAAATTTACCAATCATGATTTACTGGTGTCCCACATGATCCATGCAAAGCAACAAATTGACGCATACACACTGGCCACTGGCCAATAATCCCCAAAAACTGTGAGGGACTTGAGCACTTCTCGCATCCCACAGAAAATTTGGAAATGTCCCACGTGTGGGACGCGTCCCACAGTTTGAAAACCCAGGGACTATTGCAATATCAGCACCCTGTCTATGGTTTATATCTTCAGCAGTGCGTTCCCATTGGACAGGCCCCAGGCCACCTGCAACCCACTCAAGGAGAAGTGGTTGGAAAAGTAATGAATGAATATGTCACTGCAATCTCTTGTCCTACTTTGAGAAGACCTTGCCACATTTCTACTAAGGGTAAAAATGGGGCTAACATCTGCATATACAATCTACCATATGTCAGGAGGAATCTACTTCAGAAATTTTGAAATAACCATTTAATTAATTTATTTATTTTAAATTAAATATGTAAATGTGTGATAAAAATGTAAAAAGTCATTTACAACTGCAAATACCCAAATCCACATCAGAAAAAGTGTACCCAAAAAAACACTTATAGCCATTATTAATTATTACATTTAATATGGTGCCCTTCTGAACACTGCTGCCTCAAAGTACTTATCAAAAGTTTAATAAGCATTGGAAATAGACCTGAGGGCATGGTGGTTCAGTGAATCATATTCTTTCCTCACAAAGTGGGGGTTCAAATCTAACCTCCATTCTGTGTGCATGAAGTTTGTATGTTCTCCCTGTGCTGTGGGGATTGCTTCTGGGTTTTCCTCCCCTTTGTATTTAGAAATGTGTTGTAGCATGTGATCTTGCCCTATGGTGAGTTGGCACTCTATCCAAAGCCCTGGGTTCCTTGGGATAAACTCCCCTGTGACCCTGTGTAGGATAAGTGGTATGGATAAAACAGTAATTCTTTTGGTTATAACTCAGAGTAAAGATTAATGAAGAAAAACAGTAAAAAGAGAAAGGAAATGCCTTTGCAGCACAACAAAGGGAAGGCCTGTAAATTCTACTACAGCATATCATAAATTATGATTCAAATATCCTACTTAAAGCGCGACGTTTCATTAACTCACTGGGCGTTTTGTTTACTTCACGACGTCATTGGCAAACATGACCTCTTGGTCGTGTTGTTACGACTGGGAATTTGGGAAAGGCAAACATAAATGCACACAACAACGGAACAACAAAGGTAATGTGGACAATGTCTGACTAAATCCACATTCAGATATCCCACATTAAGAGTAGGGACCAAAGTACCCATGAAAACCACTATAGTTTCTCTTTCCAGGTGGGCTGTGTAAAACTCCTCCTTCTTTGAGTAGTGAGCGACTCACAGAAGGAAGTGAGCAGGGCTGCTCTGATGTCACACTGATTCTAAAGTGAATATGAAACAGTAAATGCAAAGATCTTGGGTAGAAGATATAATTTAACGTCTGTTAAAGGTGAGCCACAAGCCTTATTTGATGTTTTCATAAATTAGAAGAGCGAAAATTTGATGTATTTATACAGCTGGCGTTTTAAGATAACTAGCCTATAAAGTCAATTCTTGCATATAAAGACTGTTACATCGGAGGTTACTTGATACTCCGAAGTTAGGAGAAACTCAGCAAGAAATTACCGACCGTTCCCAGTATTTCAGAAAAGTAGGAACAGTTATGAATTAATAATTAAACTCATGCAGACTCCATGAGTAAAAACGTGTCACTGTCATTATGCCTTTTTGGTTAAGATGTAAAATGTTTTGAGTTCTGTCTTTACTCACGAAGTTGTATTTTTTTTACTTCCGTGCTACACCCACATTATAGGCTATACAGAAGTAGTTAATATATTTGAAATGGTGTATTTTAAACATCCAATTTTCTTCGTTCCTATTGACATTTTTTTTTTCGTTTTGATGACAGGTCTTAATATCGTTCTCTTTAATGCGTTTTAAACAGGCAGTTATTAGAGTATAATTTTTAAATGTATGAATTAAATGTAGTACAAGAGTTTTGTATAGACTTTTGATATTAAGCAAAAAGGCTACTGAAGTTTGAGTGAACGATGATTATTATTATTATAAAATCAGCAGTTAACTGCATATAGTTAAACATTCCCCAAATCATGGTTGTATTTCAAGTTCCCCATTTCGGTAAACTCGGGTTCATATCTCACAGTGATCTGCAACTATTTGTTTGCCTCGAATAATCTGTGCATCTGTTTGTACTGCTATCCCTCTGTACTGCTTGCCCAGTGCATCTGTCTGTGCAGCTCGCCAGTGCATCTATTTGTACTGCTATCCCTCTGCTCTGCTCGCCCAGTGCCCCTGTCTGTTCAGCTCGCCAGTGCACCTGTATGTGCAGCTCGCCGGTGCATCTGTCTGTACTGCTCACCAGTGCTTCTGTCTGTACAGCTCGCCCAGTGCATCTGTTTGTACTGCTATCCCTCTGTGCAGCTCGCTCAGTGCATCTGTCTGTGCAGCTCGCTCAGTGCATCTGTCTGTGCAGCTCGCCCGTGCATCTGTCTGTGCAGCTTGCCAGTGCATCTATTTGTACTGCTATCCCTCTGTGCAGCTCGCCAGTGCTTCTGTCTGTACAGCTCGCCAGTGCATCTGTCTGTACTGCTATCCATCTGTACTGCTCGCCCAGAGCATCAGTCTGTACTGCTATCCGTCTGTTCTTCTCGCCTGTGCCTCTATCTGTACTGCTCACCCATGCATCTGTCTGTACAGCTTGCCAGTGCATCTGTTAACATGCCTTTGACAACACAGACCAACAGAAAATAACATGCTACTTCCATTGTCCCAAAACTAGTCAAATGTTTTGAGATTCGAATGCAAGTACAGACATTCTATTAACGTTCTCTAGTGGCAAAATTGTAGAGTTACAAAACTCCCGTGTTTAGCGTGACATATTACTCTTTGTCCAGTGCTACTAAAACTGCAACATGCGTGAGCGTCAAGCATGTCAATTAAATCCGGACTGCGTACGTTTTCCTACCTCAAAAGATCAGCCGGCTTAACCGTCACGTATACAGAATAGGTCATGTGTGTACATGTATGATGCAGCACTTTTCAAAAAATCTTGACCTCATTGTCATACTGATACAAGGAAAGTATCCTGTATAAAAAAAATTTACATTGTCATCATGATGTGGCTCAGTAATGTGAGAGCAACTGAGGCAATAGCCCTGTGACTCTGGCTTCTTGGAGGAAGAAAGTAGCTCTCACAAAGAGGAACCATCCAGTCTCACAACTAATTGTGGCCTACAGTCATCCAGTTAGAGCTACATTAATTCATGTTTATGTTCAAATATACTTTTTCATTGTAAGTTCTTTTATGATACACATGGTTACATAAATGAACATGAAGTCTTGTTGTGCAAAGTATACATAGGCTATGTTTGAATAGAGAAGGTTGCTCTTTCCCATTTACATTTCACCAGTTAAGTCATGGTACATCCCAGTAACCTGGTACAAAGGCAAATTTCTCCTATCATAATTTACTTTGTACCATAATTGACTGTCTCTTATTTGTGGAAATGGTGTTTCGCAAGAGTGGGTAAGACTGTTAGTGTGTGCGCTGACAGCTGCTGTGGAAAGCAAACTTTTCTGTTAACCCACAAACACCTGCGAAAGTGCCTGTTGAGCAGATACAGGAGTCTGAAATTTATGTTCTCCCCGACACACTCTTTAGCGAAAGGGACCCAACAGCAGATGCAGTGTATAAAAAAAAAAAAAAAAAAAACAACTTGTGTTTGGACATCTGTAGATCTTGTTGGTGGGTTCAGTTAAGGGTTTTCAGTCACAGTCTTTCGAATTAGGTTTTGTGTCAGACGGTTTCTGATTTTAAGTGAACCTTAATCAAATGTTGACTTTCCCCCTGTAATAACTATTCAGAAATTCTCAACAAACTTTAAGAATTTTTAATAAGAGTTTAAAGATTATGACAAAGACTTACTGATGTTCCTTTTAAATTGTACATTTTTGATCTTTTAATTCGTTTCTTTTTAATAATCCCTTTAACACCATGATTGATTACGCATTGTCATTGATACCTGTTTACGTTATAAATTACAACTTGAATACAATTAATTACCGGTTTGAATTAAACACTATGCCCAGTTATCCTGACATGTCCTGATTCTGCAGTTAGAGGGACATTATAATGTGTGAAATATATTGTTGTTACAGTTTTTAAAGCAGAAGAATCTCGCATTTCATTTTGTTATTGAACTTTGTAAATGCTGCGGTGGGTTGGCGCCCTGCTCTGGGTGTCCCCTGCCCTCGCCCTATGTGCTCTGGGATGGGCTCCAGGCTTCCCCGCGACGCTTAACAGGACGAAGCGGTATAGAAGACAACTGACTGACTTTGTAAATGTGTTCTCTCGACAAATGAATAAGTGCAGACAGATCCTAGTGATCATGAAGAATGCAGATAACGAAATATTAAATTACAACACTTAAGTGGCCAAATTAAAACGAATTAATTGTTTGGAAAAAAACACCTACACTCATTGGGGGCCTCAGGACCTGCTGTAAAATGACTTTGTCAGATACCTCAGGTTTCGAATTTGCCGTTTTAAACACAGTTTGGAGAAATGCTGTTGTACCAGCCATCTTAAATTACCGTAAAACGTTGTCTACAAGTCCACCAAACGATTCAGTTAATTACATTCAAATTATATTTAATAAACATTCACAGGGCTGCCAACTCTCACGCATTGAGCGTGAGACACACGCATTTACCTGTGTTTACACGCCCTCACGCCATACCTCCGATTTCTCACGCTATTGTATCAATCTGATCTAACCGTAGCCCCAAACAACCACCTTCAACTCCGCCACCACCCCCGGGACTACGTTCAACACCGCCGCTCGCCTCCGTACTGGAACTGTAGTCTAAACCCCCCGGTCGGCCACCACATCTCCCTAAATCTCACTCCGACGTTTTTACAAAAATTGGCAGGCTTGCATTCAATTCCGAGTTAACAATGGATTAGGTTTGTTAATTAATTGGCATGGTATGTTGGTTATCATCTCTATTGGCTGTATTTTACAGCTGTTTACCCCCCCAAATGCTCCATTGGCTCATTCAATGTTTGCCCCACCCCCTTTCCCGGCACGTTACAACAGGCCAGCTGGTTGAGCAGAAGTGTTTATATGGATACTATATCTCATATGTCCACAGGTTGTCTAATGATTAATAATACCTAATCCTAATAATTAATTTCGGTTGGTAGCGAGCATGCAACCATTGAATTTAAATTGAATGAAAACCGATTGATTAGCTTTACACTATTTGGCCCATATGTTTTGCTGTGTGCGAACTGGGCGCAGACACGTGTTGGGGCAGGCCTGAGTGCTGGGACAGGTCTGAGCTGTAGGCTGTGGTTGGGCTTCACTTAAGTCACGGAAATAGTTTCTCTTTGACCGTTTTAGTCTCCTGCCCTGTCCTGCCGATTAGTATCTAAGCTGGACCGTTTTTCTGTTCATCAACACAAAACCTTAATTGGTTCAAAATAAGTCTCAGGTATGAGTTTTTTTTTTTTTGTTTGTTTTAGTACCGTTTTCACGGCGTGCTGTAGGAGATGTTAATCAATGGTGTGCGTTTGTGGTTAAATTATCCATTGGAAAGTATGATGAGCATTTTTATGTCACGGACCAAGTTGTACTGTATAGCAACGGTATCAATGAGTCGAGTTCCTCATTATAGCCTCTGAAACTGCTATTTTGCCTGCAAGTCTGTGAAGCAACCCTGTCCGAAAATAGTAGGAGAAAATTGTCGGTTTCGTTGTTGTGCAAGCGAAGGTTGTGAATTGTTAGTTCTGTGACATGTCAGTTCCCAGTAGATCTCCCCAGCAGCAGGTAAGCCCTCAGTCAAAGGGAGCAGAGCCAAACGGAGCATTAATGGACAGCGTTCCTGACTTCAAACCATGAATGGATCTCAGTGACAGGAGGAACACTTCTTGCACCATGTTTGGTTGTGGATTGTAGTCCGGTTCTGTTTATGTGGCTTATTTGTTTGGGTCTGTATACTGTATTTGGTTGATTATTGTTAAAGTGAGCCATAAATAGCTGCACTATCGCTACCTCTTCTTCTCCCCGTGTGTGTGTGTGTGTGTGTGTGTGTGTGTGTGTGTGTGTAAAATGAAACCTTGCCTCTAGCTATTCAACATCTGACACGGTACTAGTGGTACTAGTACTAGTCTTTGTGTTGTTCATGTCTCCTCAGCTTTTTGTTGTATGAGGTCTTGCTTTTTGTTGTATGAGGTCTTGAGTCTATGGTAGGTTGCTTTTACCTGGTGGTAAATTTCACATTAAGACCTGCACGACTGTTGCCTCATGCCAGTGAGTTGTATGGGGAAAAGCTGATAGTACTCTGAGACACATGATGGCAGCAAAGTATTAGTCTAGAGTCCATGTTGAAAGAACATCATCTTAATTTTATTTTTGTTGGTAAACTGAGAGGTGACATCCCTATTATAGAACATGGTTGCAGTACAATTTTCAAAATTAGGAGACCTGCAGTCACTTTTCAGCATTTTCACCATTAGGCCATTTACTTCTAATTTCCTGTTGCTTTTGAAATGTGTCTTTTAGTTAATTTCAGCAAAATGCGGAGGTGAACTTCCTGTTACTGATCTTGTTGGATAGTCTGTTGCATAATGCAGCAAGAACAGTCAGGTTTCAGGCAATGTTTTTTGGAAAACGTGCTTAGTTAATTTCTTTCATCAGTTTGTCTTGTGAGCTTTCACACACAGTAATACTCTCCTTGGGGTGTGTGTGTGTATAAATGCGTGCACACAAAATTGTGTGTATAAATGCGCGCGCACACACGTGTATATGTGTACATGCGTGTGTGCCTGCCTATGACACTTTGACTGCATAAACAACATTGTTATAAATACGAATAGCGTGCCTGTGAATAGAAAGGTGATGTGCACTAGTGACACTGCATTACAGGCAACGTATGCCTGGATACTGTTTGCAGTAGGTTACATGTAAGGGGACTAACTTGTCAAAGTAGGCCTATCTGTGTTAATGCTGAAATAGTCCACAGTTGGCACATGCCAGTATAATGAGTGTTGTGTACTGTTGGTTAAGGTAGGCTGTGCGTTATAACGCAGTCAGTCTCTGTAAGTGTGATTGCCATTATCCTCTGAAATACAGCCTTTGAAATTCTATTATGAATGTGGGTCCCTCTGGAACGTATGGATACCACCCACAACCCCCAGCAACCCCCCCCATACATTCTTTTGTGCTGGCCAGATTGACTTGAGCGGTGTCATATTTCCCAGGATCTGCCACTCCTGATGTCTACATCCGAGAGGCTGTCAGATAGACTTCATATTGATCTGTGGCAGCTTCAGCGACGGCTTGAAAAACTTGAAGATGTAACGGACGGCTGAGTGGGGAGAGGCTTAAAAATGAGCAGCTGTCTTCCCCGCCCTTCTCCATCTTTAGCTGAACATAATCAAGTGATTATGATATAAAGGTGTTAACTGAGGATTAATTAATTGCATCATTAAAACTCAAGATTGACAACAAGGTAAAGTGTTTCCGTTTGTGCTTTCATTGCGATGTTTACTTCACGAGACGTGCTGGAGTAAATTGACTGATTGTACTCCAGCTGACAGCTGGTGTGGTCTTGCTGTAGAATAATTTGACCTTCATTGCTGCAATGTTCATTTGCTGTTGTGACTCACAATTATGTGAATTATTGACTATATGGGCAGTCTTTTTTTTTTTTTTTTTTTTTTTTTTTTTTTTTTTTTTTTTTTTTTTTTATGGGAATTTTTTTTAGGAAAAAAAAATTGTGTGTGGTTTGGTGGTGTTTTGGGATAAAAACAAAAATGAAAA
>JABJVR010009237.1:0-10035 GCA_025773905.1 Chitala chitala
GGCTCCAGGTTTCCCCGCGACCCTCACCAGGAATAAGCGGTTAAGATAATGGATGGATGGATGGATGGATGGATGGTGATTGTTATTACATTTGATTACGTATTGCTTACAAATTTCTCCTATATCAGTTATTATTCATTTGTTCAGGGAACTTTGTTTTTCTCAATAAATCTGTTTTAGAAACTTCCTCCTGCCTTGTAAATAATTATGTTATTGGATTAGAATTTTACTTCCACACCAATGATCTGAATACTTCAGTCTTGTACCTTTATACCCTTGCTTGGTTGTTGTGTGATTATTTGTTCTTGTACTTTCTGTTATTAGACCCTACCCTTTTTGCCCTACATCTTCATCTCCACTTAGACTGTGATAGGATAATTATTTTTTCATTTCATATTCACATTATCTGCCGACTGATTCTGGATTTTACAGAAATAAGTCATCAAGTATAATGGAGAGATTGTGTCTGGAGTTGAATCTTGAACCTCACAGCTCAGTGCTACCAAACAAGAGGATTAGCTTTCAGAGCTAAAGACTCGAGTCCCTTGCTTGTCCTGACTGCCGTAGTACCATAGTAGTTCTTATTGTACTACATAAGTAGCTCTTATTTTCATTCATCGTTGATCTAAATATTTATTCTTCAAATTTTAATGAAAATAACGAATACAGAGATATGTTCTTATTTAAGGTAACAAGATCACATTACCACTTATTTTTTCAGTCATTGCCAGCTCTCTCTATTTTGGGATTTGTTGTGAAACAACAGTCTGCTTATTGCAGATTGCTGCTCTGTGCAGTTAGTCAACACATTCCACATGACCTGTTTTATTGCTCACCACTTCAAATGTATCTTTTCAACATGGACATGGATGGAAAATATTATGCGCCTCACTCCTATCTCTGACATCAGTAATGTTGTCGCTTATGCCTAGCTCATGATCCATGCTTCTTTCATTGTTGCTGCTGCTTCATACCTCTCTTCCAGTGCTACTGTTCCTGTTTTCCATGCACTTGTTGCTGAATACGTGAATAGCAGTCCATGCATTCTCAGGGGTTTATGACAGCCTATGGACAAGTTGAAATGCCAGTTTGCTTTTTTTTTTTTGCAATGTAATCAGTTTCCTGTATGACACAGGAAGTTATTTGCAATAGGTTAAATGAAAAAACTAACAGGTCTTTGTATTGTATTGATTACAGTTGAAAACTGCAGAAGCATATATGGCAGGCCTAAAAGAAAACACGGGCAGCAAAAAGGTAGACAAAATAGCTTTATCTACAAAAAACATTAATCCTGTTTTCTTGTATGATACACATGCAGTCCACCTGGATGGACATGTGAAGAACTCCTTGAAAAATGTGTGTTCAGAAAAACGTGAAGTTCAGTTTTTTCATGCCCAAAGAGTAATAAAATCACTGAGGCAAACAATCCTAACTGTGGCTTTCACAATTCCTGCATGAAAGAGTTAAAAAAATCCTCACAAATTGCAGTGGATGGGTCCAGACAAAGAGTTTCAGGGATTAATAATTTTATTTATGGTGTTAATTATAAAGATCCTAGAGTTTTATTTATCAGCAATAAACTGGAAAATATTCAATTCTGATATCCTTAACAATCTTCTGATATATAACAAAATTGGCTTTCATAATGTCACAGGACACTGTAATCTATCGTTTTGCCAGTTATGTTCAGCTCATCCTCAAAACAGTTTGACAGCCCTAGCCTCACAATTCAGCTAAGGGTTACATTTAGGTTTCGAGTACATGGCTTTGAAGGTCACAATACATCCAACACTTTTGGAGCTAGTGAGACTGAACTGTGTCGCTTAGGGTGTTTTCACACATGCCTTGATTAGTCCAGTTGGTGGTCCACATACCATCGTTGCCTTACTGTCACTACTAAAGAAAGCCTTGCCAAAAACAAGCTCTGAAGTTCCTGGTTTTGGGGTTTATTAATTAAACTCTTGCCTCTCGCATTTATTTCACTCAAAACTCCTACATTTTGGTGACCCCGACACTCCTTTGAACGTTTTCGGAGTGTTTGATTTTTCACTTTTTTTTACAATAGCGACAAGCGCAGTTTCGCTGAGTTTTGTTAAAACCATGCTGCGATCTGGTTCGCACAGGAGGAGACTCAGTTTGCAATTCGCAAGATTACGGAGGACAACAGAAAATACTGTTACGTTGTTGCAGTGCTGACCAACTTCACAGCGACCAGGGTGGTGAGTTTGCTTCAAAACCCCCCTGCAACCGATTAATATGAGACTTTGAAATCACTCCTCCTTGACATTTTTGAGCTTTCTGAGTCTGAGCATGCCTGGAAGATTCTCAGCCTGCCCGGCTTGGGGGACTTCAAACCCTCCGAGTTTATGGATTACATGCTGCCGCTCTTGGGTGGTCATGAGCCCTGCTTTATTTTTAAAGAACTGTTCATGATCCAGCTGTCCAGCGATGTGCAGTTTTCCAGGCAAAGATCTCTGTGCTTGAGCCAGGGAGGCGGACAAAGTTTACAGAGTGAGACAACGCAGTTGTGCAGTTGCCTGGGTCCCAGCTACCACTGTGGAAACGGGGTGGCTGGCACTTGTTAGCTGACATGAGTATCGGCCATGCAGGCAGCCTGCTGTTTCTCACTAATGTTACTTCTGTTTCCTCTGTGACACAGGGGCACAAGTCAGTGCTTTGCCTTTTTCTGACATCAACCAGCGGACAGGGCCGCGGGGACAACCCCTTGAGGCAGCTTCCGGCAGCTCCATTCCTACTTTTGGGAAGCGGCATGTGGTTTTCTCCTTTGGAGGGCAGCCTTTCATCTGGGACTTTGTGCTGGCCAACATTTCCACCCCCTTATTGGGTGAGGATTTCCTCTGTGCCAACAGCCTCCTTGTCGACGTGAAAAACCGGCATCTCGTCAATGCTGAGACCTCCCATGCTCGCTCAGTGGTGCTGGTTCTTCGAGGCTGTCTCGAAGCTCCCGCTGATGTTTTTTCACATCTTCTGGCAGACTTACCTCAATTGATCAAGCCGACGTTCACGTCTGTCATTCCCAAGCATGGAGTGGAGGACCACATCACCACCCAGGGCCCGCCGCTCCAACCCCTGACTGTCACCCAGTACCACATGTTCATGATTTTTCTGCTTGCTCGGAAAGTCATTTTTTCGAAGGTGGACCTGGTTCGGGGTTACCACCAAGTGCCTGTCCACCCCAACGACGTCCCAAAAACAGCTGTGATCATGCCTTCTGGGCTTTTTGAATTTCTCCGCATGCCTTTCGGGCTCAAGAATGCCACCCAAACATTCCAGCACCTTATGGACAATGTTTTGAGGGACCTGCCTTTTCTGTTCATTTATCTCAATGACATTTTGGTGGCCAGCTCTTGCGTGGAGGAGCACCTACTGCATCTCAGATCCCTTTTTGAACATCTCAGAGATAATGGTTTGATAATCAATTTGGCAAAATGTCAATTCGGGCTTCCTTCTGTTGATTTCCTTGGACACCGCATCACCAAGGATGGGGCTGTTCCATTGCCCTCTAAAGTGGAGGCAGTCAGTAATTTCCCCCAGCAAACCTCTGTTCTGGCTCTGCAGGAGTTCTTGGGCATTTTAAATTTTTACCATTTTTTCATTCCTCATGCAGCACAGCTTATGCAGCCTATGTATGAAGCCCTCAAAGGCTGGCCTGCCAAGTTTGTCCTTGATTGGTCTGAGAAAATGGCCAAGGCATTTAACTACACCAAACTGGTGCTGGCCAATGCAACTCTGCTTACACACCCATTGTCTGGTGCTGCTATTGCCCTTACAATGAATGCCTCTGAGTTCGCAGTGGATGCTGTGCATGAGCAGTTTGTCAATGTGGTTTGGCAACCACTTGTGTTCTTCAGCCGGCAACTGCGTGCCAGCAAGCAGAAGTACAGCACTTTTGACCGCGAGCTCTTGGGCCTTTTCCTGGCTGTCTGTCATTTCCGTTTTTTTGTTGGAAGGCTGCACTTTAACAGCCTTTGTAGATCACAAGCCACTTGTATTTGCTATGAGCAAGCCATCCGAATCTTAGTCTTCCCAGCAAAAGTGCCAGCTTTCCTTGATTTCGGAGTTCACTATGGACATCCGCCACACAACCAGCAAGGACAACCTGGTGGCTGATTGCCTTTCTCGCTCCATCACTGGCACAGTGCACCTCAGCATTGACTATGCCCAGATGGTGGCCGAGTAGGTTTCTGACCCCGATGTCCAGGCGTACAAGACTGCTATCACAAGCTTACAGTTAGCAGATGTGCCTTTCACTGATCATGAGGTCACATTGCTGTGACATTTCCACTGGTCAGCCAAGACCCATTGTTCCTTCAGGCTGGCGCTGGCATGTTTTTGAGGCTTTGCATAACTTTACCCACCCGGATTGTAAGGCTTCAGAGAAGCTTGTGGTGGCTGGGTTTATCTGGCACAGCCTAAAGAAGGATGTTCGCGTCTGGGCAACTGCTTGCATGTAGTGCCAGTGAGTGAAGGTACATCACCATACGAAGGCCCCATTACCGCCTTTTTCTGTCCCGGAATGGCATTTTGACCATGTGAATGTGGACTTAGTAGGGCCCTTTCCCCCTTCCCGGGGGTTTACTCATCTTCTGACCATGGTGGACAGAACCACCTGCTGGCCGGAGGCTGTCCCGCTGTCTTTGAAAACTACAGCTGATGTGGCACGGGCATTCATTGAGGTGTGGGTCGCCTATTTTGGCGTCCCAGCAGATCTTTCCTCTGACCATGGCCCCCAGTTCACATCAGAGCTGTGGAGTTCCATTGCCCGCACCCTTGACATTCAACTCCGTCGTACTACAGCCTACCACCCCCAGGCTAACGGTTTGGCCAAGCGGTTCCATCGGTCCTTGAAAACCTCCCTCTGCACCTGCCTCTGTAGTGCTGAATGGGTTGACAAACTCCCTTGGGTCCTGCTGGGCCTCAGAAAGGCTGCGAAGGAAGACCCCCAGTCCTCGTCTGCTGAGCTGGTTTTTGGGCAACCATTGTGCATTCCTGGGGATTTCCTTCCCTTGACTACATGCCAGTGGTCTGCTGGCCGACACCGGGCTGACCTGTTGGACAGTGCCAAGGTTTTCGCTCCTGTGCCCACAACACAACATGGTTTGCCATGTTCTCACATTCTGCCTGGTTTGCAGGATGCGCAAT
Source organism: Chitala chitala (assembly GCA_025773905.1). Lineage (NCBI taxonomy): Eukaryota > Metazoa > Chordata > Actinopteri > Osteoglossiformes > Notopteridae > Chitala > Chitala chitala. Next base: position 5,164 of record JABJVR010009237.1, read on the forward strand.
ATGTGTTTGTTCATCACGATGCACGGGGTCTGCTGTTACCTCCCTATGACGGGCCGTTTCACGTTCTTGAGTCTGGGGACAAATTCTTTGTGCTGGACATGGGCGGAAAGCCTGATTGGGTTTCAGTGGATCGCCTGAAGCCTGCCCATCTGGATTTTGATATGCCAGTTGTTGCATCGCGAACGCCTCCATGTGACCTTGCCCCTTCTCCTGGCCTTGTTAGGGTGGGTCCGTCTGACCCTATTGCTCCTGTCCAATTTATCCGGAGCCATTTTGGCCGGGTTATGTGGCCTCCTCAATGTTTAGATTTGTAGGTCTTGGTGAGTTCTGGGGGGGGGTGTGTAGCGGTTACTAAGGTACCAACCTCACCAAGCCTACCGCCCCTTTTGAGGAAGGCGGCAAGTGATTACGTCAGGCTCTTCACGCCGCTGACTTCTCTGTTACAACTGTAATTAAAGTTCCGGGTTTCGGGGTTTGTTAGTTAAACTCTCGCCTATCGCATTTATTTCACTCAAAACTCCTGCAACACAATAATAAGTAGGTGGGTGTCTGGTTTTATTTATTTTCCTCTGCTATTCGTTACGTTTTATTTATGAGACAATGGCGATGTAATCAACGCCACAGAAAAATAGTCCAAGTAGTGTGGTAGTGTCCGAATGCTACTTTGTTAGGTGAGCACTCTATATATTCCACTATTTCTAATACCCTAATTAGTGACTAGGGATTGAGTCAGTAGGGAATGGTTTGGGACACCGCCATATTTTAACCCCTGTTTACCATAAAACTAGGTTTTACGACTGCATGGTTTTCTAGTACATACCAAACAAACCTGAGCTATACAACTCAGTGACATCTCTGCGCATGCGGGCGCCAATAGTGCTAGGCAACCAATTTTTAAACATTAAACTTTGTGTCTAATGTACGACGGCATTTTAGGGCCACAAAAAAATTTATTTCTGAGATTAAAGTCTGAAAGTTCTGACTTTAAAGTCGGAATTTTCCGACTTTTAAGTCAGAATTTTCTGACTGTAATCTCGGTTGTGTCGAGAATTTGTGGGTAAATATAATTATCATATTACACAACGGTATAAATTTATAAAAGCGGACAGAGTAATTTTAGCCCCAAATGCTAGTAATATTAACGTTACCTAACGCCAGTTTTGACTGTTTCTTCATATCAAGTTGGGCTTTAGTGTATTTGGCAAACAATACAAAAGGAATACAAAACAACATATAGTCACACGTGTTTATGATTGAATAAAGGGTTTATATTGTGCACTGTGTTGAAATAAATTAGAGGTACAGTTCACAATTGTGCCTGAAAGGCGTCTCGCCTTCTGAGTGAGTTTGCCACACTGCATTAGGCCCTCTGCAACGGTACTGGCGACGTCGGAGATGTCGTGCTCAGCAAAGGTCCACTCCTTTAGGGTTGATCATTTTAATTATCATCCTCACAGTCTCCTGAGACACAACATACCCTCTTCGAATAGCGCCCAGGTGTAGCCATTGATACCCGTGGAGTCGACCACTTGTTGCCATTTACTGAAGAAAATAATAAATTTCAACAACACCGGTGTGCCTCTTTCTTCTGTATAAATGAAACGTTTTGCACAACCGCTTAAGAGTCCGAATACTAATTATTGATTGATTGTTGATTTGCTAAAAGAGCAAGGATTTCCTTGTTAGTAAATTCTATCTTAGAGTATTGTTTGACTAAATCCTCCACCTGCATTTTTAAGTTAACACTGGGTTCTGACAAAGAATATTCTGATTTTAACCTCGGAATTTTCCGACTTTAAAGTCAGAACTTTATGATTTTAATATCGGAATTTTCCAATTTTAAAGTCAGAACGTTTTGTCTTTAATCTCGGAATTTTATTTTTATTAATTTTTTTAGTGGCCCCAAAACGCCGTAGTACTAATGTAGTATAAAATGTAAATAATGTTTTGAATAAACTTGCTCGAACAGTTTCATTCTGAATTTCTCAGTTTACCGAATTCATTTAAATTTTAGCTAATTTCACTTTTCACCCTGCTGTGGATACGCTGAAATAGCTGTACAAATGACCAGTAATGGAAATGGAAACTGAAATGGAAATTCCTGGGGTGCTTACAAACTTAGATGCCTCGTTTTTATTCCGTAATTGTAGAAACTGTAGTTCAGGTTTATAGACAAAACAGACACGTGACTCTTACGTAACAAAGCAAAGGCAAAAGAACGTATTGCCCCACGTTTTTCAAACTGCGTCTCTGAAGTGTCGCAACTTAACTGACAGAGTTATCTGTTTTTGCATAGTTCTGTGGTCTATTTCATCATGATTCTTGACTCTTTTTTGCAATGGCTGGATATTGGGACTTTTCTGATTTTCCTATTCATATTCCTGTTGCTGAGATTTTTTGTGAAGAATAAAAATCCACCAAATTTTCCACCAGGACCTTGGTTCCTGCCTTTTGTTGGAAATACCTTTGTTGATCTTGAACCTAAGACAATGATTAAGGTAAAGCTATGTTTTACAATGTTCCTTTTTTGCATGGCTTGAACACTGAATATAAAGTTTTACATACTTGGTGGAAGGAAAATAAATTACCGAAAAATTTATTTTTTCCTCAGATATTCTAGACTACCTTCCTTGCCTTTAAGATACAACGTAAATATTTTGTCATATTAAGTGGCCAAGCTGTATGTAGAATTCTTTGTGCTTGTTACTTTTTTCAGGATTGTATTGTAAATTAAATTATTCAATAATTTCAGCTTTCTCAAAAGTACGGAAATATATTCAGTTTGAGAAAAGGAAATGAAAAAATTGTGTTTACATTTGGATATAAATTGACAAAAGAAATTTTGGTCAAACAAGGAGAGGACTTTGTGGACCGCCCTGATATCCCGCTTTTTCATGAGGTTTTTAAAGGACTTGGTAAGTGCATTGAAGCCACTTGTTGTTTCATACTTGTAGGTCTTTCAGATAACATTGGCATGTCTGCATATCCGTGTGCGGGATAGAAGTCGCATGTTATTAATTGTAAACTTTAGGTTCCTGTTTTTTTTTTGGGGGGGGGGGTATGTAATATTAAATTGTATAATTTACATAAATGGTCAGATGCGGAGCACTCTGACAATGCGCTATTCCAGTCCTTGTGTATTCAGAATTTATATATTGTATGCAGTACTCTCAAATGATATATTTACAATATATATGAGGATTTCTCCCTTCTATTAAATACATATTTACAGTATGTATGATTTCTAGCTTCTATGGATGTCATCGGTTAACCAGTTAGCCATTAACTGCCGAATAACAAATTGCTGAACCAACTGAACGAATGCAATCGGCGAAAAAATCTACCGAATTTAAATATGTTTATTATTAGATACTTGAAGCAGCGGTCTTACCATTTCGTTTTAATAAATATTTTAGTTCTACACGTTGTTTGTAAGTTAGTAATACACAACGAACGAAGGCTGGGAGAGTAATCAAAAAACTGTAGAAGGCTGCCGTAAGGAGTTGTGTGTGGGACCATTTAGATCGACATAACTGTGTGGTACGATTTAAACTGGGAAGTGTCATTTAAGTCTACCAATATTAATTCGTAAATGCAATACTACATCGGCCATAAACATGAGCAAGCTCTGACGGTTAAACCACAGCCAAGTGGTGTGGCCACTGTCGATGAGAATGGACATGATACAGGGAAACAAAAATGCCATGAGTGTTTCTATCGGGAGAAAAGTGATCAACTCCAGTAGACACGTCAAAAGTGAGCTGGATAATTATTTGAGTAACGTCTTAACGTGTATCCACAACAGTGGTGGACAATAAATAGGTTAATAACACGCAGATTTGGCGAGACGCTATTTGTGCATACGCGAGACATCTTCCATGCCTTCAGAGCGGGTATTCTCCACTGCTCGTGTCACGGTATGTACACACTGCCTGGGCAAAAAAGTGACGTTGTGCTTCTGGAAGCAGTGTTACTAACTGAATGCAAATGTTTTGACAAACTTATTCAAAACCTTAGCATTTATTTTCATCCATATTTGCGTTAATTTTTCACCAAGATCTTGTAGTGAGGACGAGAGCCAAACCACTCTCTGAAGTCTTTTCCAGCACATCCTAAAGACTTCCAAAGGGGTTTAAGGTCAGGAGTCAGTGGTGGCCATTTCATCCGTGTAAGTGATTCCTCATGCTCCTTAAACCCGTTTCACAATTTTAGCCTGATGAATTTTGGCACTGTAGGCCTGTGTCATCGGGGAATTAAAAATCCTTTAGTGGGATAACCTGGCCATTTCGCCAGTTCATATACCATGACTTCACTTTAAAATGCTGCATAACATTTCAGAGCTTAGACCAGACCACCTGAAGCAATACCAGCTAATAACACAGCCTCCATAAACACACAATGACTCTATTTGCCAAGCAGTGTACTATAACTGTGCTGGCTAGCCATGGTTTGGACACAGAGTAGAGCAGCCAATTCTTTATTAACTTGACCTGAGATGGACAATTTTTTTTTCACTGGTCGGAAAGATCTCTCCAAAGTGAATTCACTACTGGGTATTCATCCTTCATCATTACAGCAGGTATTTTAAACAAATTCTTATTTACAATCATAATAAAAGACAACAATAAAGACAATGAATAAAATACAAAAAAAAATAATAATACAGTTCAATTTAAGGATTATAAACACAATATAATACAATAAAATGACACATTTAGAAAGCATAGTTTACAGTCCTTCACTATGCCTGCTCGACCTTATTAAAACATCAGTGTGGCTGTGCCTGATGCCTATAATAAATATACTGCTCAAAAAAATTTAAGGAACACTTTTTAATCAGACTATAGCATCAAGTCAATTAAACTTCTGGGA
>JABJVR010009238.1:0-10035 GCA_025773905.1 Chitala chitala
TAACAGCAACGTTGCTTTCGTTACTCGCCATTGTTGTTTACTGTCTAAACGGAAATAGAAATCTACTAAAGTAAGTAAGTAGTATTAAAGTAAATAAGTAACCAAAATAAAAATTTGTAAAATTTAATCAAAAAATTACTGATTAAAGAAAATTTAATCGATTAAAATTTTTAACGATTAATCATTAATTTCCGCAGCCCTAAAAACGATGTTTTTTTTTTTTTTTTTTTTTAAGTCCTTATTTTCATGGATAGAAACCTTCAGTTTCAACCTGCTTAACTCTCTATACCATTGCTGACAGCAGCAGGTATTTTCTGTTAACAAAAAAGTTAAAATCACACAACAATTGAGTGATTTCAGTCTTTACTTTAAAAATACACTACCGGTCAACAATTTTAGAACACCTCCATTTTTCCTGTTTTTATTGAAATTTACTCAGTATAATGTTTCCTATAACTGTCTGTCTTCCTTTGTTAATTGCCTTTTTCTCACCATTTTAAGAGCAATATACTTTTTTCTGCAGTACAGTACTGTCCAAATATTGCTTAAGACGGTGTAGTGACACAGTCTGTTCCAATACTCTTTTTATACAGACAGAGGGCTTTTAAGTAATCAACAAAAATTGGGACACCTATAGGAATTGTTAGCATAAACTTTCAATAGTTAACTGCTGCAAAACAACTGTGAGTTGTTACGCCATTACATTTTCCCTGAAAAAGGCCTTTTTGTATAACTTAACAGTTTTTGTTAACCTAACCTTTTTTTCACCTCTAGCAGTTTACTGCTTACCTTAGTACCATTGCAGGTTATTCACTGGACTTGAACTGCTTACAGTTCAATAAAATGGGGGTGTCCTAAAACTTTATACCATTAGTCTATATAAACCTTTAGTTAGAAAGGAAAGAAAACCTCACAGAAAAAAAAATAAAAGCACTGTAGTACATCTATACAGTGTCATCACCTACCTGACTTTTACATATCTATGTATTCGATATTCTCTCTCTCTCTCTCTCTCTCTCTCTCTCTCTCTCTTTCTCTTTCTCTGTCTCTATGCAAAAGCTATATATATATATATATATATAAATACACATACAGTGATATGAAACAGTATTTATTTGCCCCCTTCCTGATTTTTTGTTTCTTTGCATATTTGTAACAGGTAAATAATTGAGATCATCACAAATTTTAATATTTCATAAAGAAAACCTGAGTAAATACAAAATGCAGTTTTAAATGATTATATATATATATATATATATATATATATATATATATATATATAGCTTTTTGCATCCTTTGTCATTAATCAAAAGCACCTGTAAACCTTTGTCACTGCACTCTCCTGTGAACATGATTGGTTTATCTTTCATGGTTATTGTTATCTAAAAAGCTGAAGTAATTGACCTGTAGGATGTGATGCTAATCAGAGAGGATTCTAACAGTGCGTTCTAATTAAATGAGCACAACAAATTCAGGGCAAGTTCATTTTCCTGCTGTGCAACAGAGTAGCCTGTCTGCCAGTTAGAACACCGAGATCAGTACCACACACGATGTCACAGGTTTTCAGCATGCTCTGAAATTCATGGGTTTGAGGTAGGGAGGAGAGACTACACAACTTGTAGCCAGGCTTACCTGATTGTCTTGCCTGTGTCAGCTTCGATGGACCAGGTGCAGTGCAGGTTATTGTCATAGGGTGCAGGGTATCCCGGTGATAAAATCCGCCCCGACGTGGCTCCAGCAATGTGGCCTCCACATTCAGCTATTAAAAAAAATAATGTTATTACTTTAGCACGGTCGTCAACTTTGATTTCCTCAACACATGTTTTCCAGGGTTAATGGAGCCTACAATAAAATTACATTAAATAGCAGACTTGATTAATTAATGTATGGGTAATATACCCTGACTGGGTATTTTAATAGCGACCCATTGTATACTGCTGTTGCATGCTTACAGAAATCAGATCTTATATTTGAGCACCTGTGGTCCTTAAGCCACTACTTTAAACACAAGCAGAAATGTGTTATCTTTACTATGTTGTGTGCAATAAGGAATAAAAGAAAACTTGGGACAGTTTTGCCGATGCTCCTGTTTGCATTCACTGGAGCCACACTATTGAAATGTACATTTGTGCAACAAGGTGGAAGGTTAAAAAATATTTTTTATCTTTCCGCTTTTTGCATTTTCAGAGATGTAACAAGGGGAGAAGGCAACAGTGCGATACATGATGCACAAAACACAATTCATTTGACTTTTCACAAGATGCACATCTTTCAAACACATAAACCACTGTACTCAGGGACTAAATAGCACAGGAGTTTGTTTATACTATTTAAGAGTATTTTCAATGTGTATGTTAAAAGTTGTTTGCTTACTATTCATTGTGTGACTCATTCCAATGTAAAAGACCATAGGACATATTTCATGGATGCAGGTATCAGTACAGCACACATAAACACATGTACAGTCAAACATTGGCATCAGTGTAGCTTTACTTATGCATCTGCACTGTGTCGTTTTAGGCTGTGAGAGGAAACAAGAGCAACTGTGCTAACCAAACATGCAAATTCTGTCCCTCATATCAGAATTACATGTATGCAGTATACAGTCATACCTAACATAGTATTCAATGGTATTAGTATTTAAATGTATCCACTTTCTTTTTAGGTTTAATGATACAATTGTTTGATCATGTAAATTTAAAATACAGAAGTAATATTCCTTATGATACTGTAACATTTCTAGAACTGTGCTTTCACTCAGCCCAGAGCAAACTACATAAAACTGCATAAAAAGTAACCATTAAAAAACTATTAAAAGTGCCATCTTACTGTAGTCGTTAAGTCATTTATGATTGCCTTATTCCAAAAGGCTAAAATGAAAGTTCACACCACATGTAATCCTAATAACCATAATACAATTCTGTAAAGCATGTCTCGACCTAATCTAAAATTGTGTGCTAACTTAGCTATCTGCCATAGAATGCTACTTTACAGCTATCACTTCCCATAGTTTGTCTTTAGCTAAAGTCTGGACACCATGTACCCACCAATGCAGGATGGTAATGGCTTGTCCCACACTCGACGATCTCCACCTAGGCAGCTCAGCGTGCTGCTTCCGTGTAGGGTGTAACCAGGGTTGCAGCTGTAAATCACAACCGTGTCGGCAAAGTGGCCCTCATCCTGGATCTTGTACCCATAGTTGGGTGTGCCAGGTTCTTCACATTTAACAAGGTCAAAACCTAAAAGAAAAGCAAAAATCAACAATTTTGGAGGCTCGGGATTAAAAAAAAAAAATAACTGATGGTAGCAGAATGACTTGTGGTACTGTTTTTTTACTTCATACTGACAGGAAAATTAAATATACTGAAGGCTACTTGTCTGTTGTTTACTATGGTTTTGATCATTTGATTCATGTCTAATATTGACTTCATATATTCTTTTTCTTATTTTCTGTTGTAACTCAAATCCTCTGCAGTCTCTATGCTTTCAGAGGTGGCCATTATTCACCTATAACCAAAAGACAAAATAAGCAAGTTTCTCCTTTTGCAGTTCAAGGCCAATGATTAAAGTTCTGAATGACAAAACCTCCCTTTCTACCATCATGTCCATATTAGAAAAAAACATCAGTGCCTAGCACCTCATTATAAAGCAGACCAAAGGCATTTGTAAAAGAAGGTCATAGCATAGTGCTTCATGTATGAATACCAGGGCATCTCTGCAGAAATTGGATTTCAGACAGTGGTGGTGGGAACAAATAGTGGCAGACTTTGCCTGGACAAAGAGCTGGCACCATTTTCTGACATTTTACATCCATGACCTGGAATGATCCAACACTGCTCACTTAAGGCTGAGCATCATTAAAACCACACTTCGATTGATTATCGGGCCAGGACTATGCTGTTCAGTGCTGTTGTGTGCTGTGGCAAACATGTAGACGGTGTTGGGTAAACCAGTCTAATATGAGTGTAGTGGCTCAGCAGGAGGCTGACTGACCACTTATTGACTGAGACACAAGTAGATTCTGCATGTCTGCTTGCTTGAGACATGTAACTGCTTAAAGAGCTGTTATCTGCTGAAATTGCTGTCATAATTGTGAGAATTTTAGTTTCTCCTAATACGATTAGCACTGAGCTATACCTTTCACCGCTATTGTAAGCATTGAAGCACATTTGAGCACGATGACTTACACTTATTTCCATAAATCATGATAAAACAGACAATACAGTATTCTTTTTGACTTGTCGTTATATCTTGGGATACTTCAAATGCTTGCAAAAACATACTGTTTTCACTTATAGTGTTTAACATTTTTATATGGATGTTCTTCCACATTTTTGAAAGCAGTTGGAACAAACAAAAATAAGAAATCTGCATACATGCTCACATTGCAGAGAGATGCCAAATGAGATCATTTAACAGTTTTCTTCAAAGGCAAATTTTAAAAATGCCCTTTGGAACATGCAGATGACAGCAACTTCAGGGTAAATCCAAGACAAAGGAGGCAGCAGACCCCCCAAAGAAGCCTGTTTTTCATGGTACTTTGTAATTTCTTCATCCCTCTAGCTACAGGCCTTTGTATCATTAGCTTGTCTGGTGCGTGATTTTATTAAGACATTCATACACATTTACACAAAGATGAGAGTGCATACAAAACAGGTTCACCAAGTGTGGTGAATACTAACTTGAATTTACCACATACACATGATTGATGTGGAGTCTTTATCTTTGGAAGCATATTTACACTTACAATTTTCACTAAGGTAAGCAAAACAAAAGGTTCTCAGGGACAATAAACAAGTTAAACTCTAAATCAGGCACCGTTTTGTTTGTAACTGACATCAGTAAATCCAGAAGTATCAAGAATCATCCTTGCAGGGTTTAGAATGACAAGAGAAAATAAAGAGTTCAATTTAGTATTAAAACTATTTGCAACTTTTCTGTGAAGACACTGTCAGATGTTCTCTACACTTTGTGTATGTGCTAATAGACAACTGTTGGACATGTGCAGTACACCTACGGGGCTCCTACTCAACAGGTGCTGGACAGCTACTCATCAGATACTCACTGCTGTAGGACAGTCTGAACCCCTTGCTGGTTCCAGTGCCATTGCTGTTGAACTCAATCATCATGTGGTTGGAGGTGCTGTTGATGATGACATCGTACATGTCGTTCTTTGTAAAGTTTCCAAGAAGTCGAGATGAACTATCTTTGCCATCATACACCTTGATAATTGAACGAAAAGAAAAAAGAAATTATGTTCTAATCATGAAGTTGCATAAGATACTTTGGTTGTTGTTGAATGACAAAACAATAACACAGATGTATTTACTTTTCTAACATATAAATCTGTGGCTAGATGATAAAAAAAACACACACAAGATTTTTTCCATTGCAAAACACTGAGTGAAAAGCTATCCTAAGGGGCAATATGTTTCACTTGGGTCCTGTGCAGTATTTCATAATTGCTTTTTGGATTACATACATATGAAAACTTACAGTAGCACACTGAGAAATGCTCTGCTGCCAGATGTAGAATATTACAAGTCATACATCATTGTCATCCCCAAGTTTTCCACTTTTCCGACACAGCGAGCATAGTCTTAACCTTGACCTGAGGAGTGTGTCATCTGATCTCAAGTTGTGTTGGGAAAAAAAGAAATCCCTGGGGGGGGGGGGCTCTGGTCATGAAGTGTGCAGTGATGTGAAAACAGAGGTTTCAAAAGTCATAGTGGGTGGGGTCAACATCAGGCCAACTCACCTCTCAGTTGTACCCAACTGGAACAAAGAATGCTACCAATGGCTCATAAGATAAGCCAATAAATGACTAACAGCATACAAATAATTCCAATTAAAACAAACCTCCTTTAACTAGCTTTGCACAACAAATGATTTGGACACCACTAGAAAAATACCCAAGCATGTAAAACCATTATAAATAAAAACAACAAGTTTTATCTTCACAACAGTTTCTTAACAGGATAAAGCATCTCTTTGTTGGACATACTGTTTACACCAGAACACCACCTGTTTTTCAAATCTGCTGCAAACACAGCCAGTGCCTCAGAACCACCTAGTATCAGAATACACTGTCATTCATGACAATTCTGTATTGACAATAAACTGCCACATGATGCTGTACACCGTGTGTGTTCGTTATACTGGCACACCTGCCCTTACCGACTGTGTTGAGTTACACTCTTTTGAGTGTCTGTAAACTACGCCTGTTTACAGTGTTGATCATGTGCTGCAGCCTATGGCTCAGCTCTAAAATAAACAACAACAGAAAAACCAAAAGAGTTGGCGACATTTTGCTGATTCTGATACTATTTTTCCAAGTAACCTTTTGATTTAGCGCTTTTCTGGATCTCATTATTTGCAGAACTTTATGTGTACTTTAACTTTTTCTCTCTTATTTGCACATTTCAGCCACTGCTTGGATGAAACAGTACTTCTGACACAAATATTTTAAAGCTTTCCGGTAATTGCTATCTGGCTTTGCTTGTTCTCTTGCTCCTGTAGACCCATATACAATTTTTAGTAAAGTGGCCTTGAAATCAACAATCTCAGTAAAGGCACAGTTGTTTAAAATTTCTTGTTACCCTTTGACTCCTGGTCTTGTGATACCTGGACAAATTTGAGTCAATAAACAGTAGCTGTTCCACATTGTATAATGGGCACTTTCGTTTTAATTGTATCTTACTGTTGCTAATGCCATGTCCCAGTCACCATAACCTTTTCCTGGTCTTTCCTATTTTAATCCAATATTTCCTTTACAAGTCAATGTTATTTAATTCTAATACTAAAAATGTGCACCTCTGCAGACAAAAATACATTTTTTTGTCCAACCTGACGTGTTCTGCCATTATTTGCATGTAGTAGTTACTTTCAGAATGTCATCTTATGCATTGTACCCATTAATACCCCTTGGTGTCTTGCCACGGGAATTAACATCAAGTCTTTTTCCTAATGTTGCTATCCTGAGATTTAAACCTGGATCCTTCAGGTTAATGAGCCATATCCTTAACCACTAAACCTATATTACCATAAGTTCCCAAGATGTTTAACATTACCTGACTCATGCCGATCTTGTCCTGAATTTATAAAACACACACAGCCAGGGCAATCCTGCCATAGTATGATAAATAGGGAAACTATTCCAGTTGAACAGTTCTGAGTATAATTCTACTTGTGCTTTGCTTATGTTAACTTTTAAACAAAGATTACTGTATGCAGGCCTGGGGTGGATGCAGTGATTTTCACTTCTGAGTGTAACTGTGAAGTCTGTGTGTACTATGGTCATTCAGATCACCTATAATTCATTTGATTTTACTTTTTCCCCTTAAATTCAACAGATTTTATGGATACTGTATGACAGGAGGACTGGCAAAGCTTTCATAAAAGGCTCCATTACACCTAACAACCTTGATGTAGGTAAGCATTAACTTTGCCAAAAACACTGAAACCTGTACCGTACCATATCTATCATCATAAAAAAAATGAGTTGTGCAAGATTATACGGCTGTTGCACTGGCATTTTTGCAGGCATTAGGAAGGTCATATAAAACAGGTTTGACATGGGATCCAAACTGGCTGAGACACCTGTAATGCAGTCTAGGACTTGAACTTGTGCACCCACAGCACACACAAAACTACCAGCCAGGAGCACTAGCCCACTCCGCTATACCCAAGCCCCACACTCATAACCCAAGCCCCACACTCAAGGAACTAACAAAACTCTACAAAACTCAACAGGGGGGTTACTGTGGTAGCAGGCTTGCTACTTCCAATATACACAGCTTAACCAAATGCTTATGCAGTCACTTGAATCACTGCTCCTGTCCATAGTTAGAAAACCTTCGAAAGAGATGATAGAAAGCCACGGGATTGGTTATGCACTGAGCATTATTACAGGGGTTTGACTGGCAGGTCATAGTTTGCAAAGAGAGCTACATTAATCTATATACAATGCTGAAAGGCTGTAAAGGCAATGCAAATATAGACTGTATAATCTTAGAATATAAAGCACACTCACAATTTGTAATAATATTACAATTGAATGAAGGATGTATAAAGAGCAGTATTCCTCAGGGTCAGTGCCGATAAGTGTTGGAAACTTTTACAGTTTCTTAAAACTGTGTGCTGTGTGTAGAAAAACAGGTTGCCATGTTCAGAAGAGAAGATAGCTTGGAACTCCAACTCCCCATCCCTCATCTGTTGCTGTCTGTAAGGAAGGTTCTTGCCTGAACACACACTGCTGTCATTTTCAATTGCAGGTTAACTTAACTGAGTTTACAAAGTTAGCCATGTGCTCACAAGTTATTAAAGTCAATCTTCAAATGAAAAATAAATAAATACTGCTTCAGTATCTCTGTAGCAATCAAGTTTGCTGAATTAAGTAATATGGTGCTTTTTAAAAAAGATCACGGAAAAGAAAATCCAGCAGATTTAAAGACGGCAAACGTAAAGTGATAAATATTAACTTACATTTCTTAAAAGAAATATTCTACTAGTTCATGCAAAGCCATGAATTCTCATTGCGCCTACATTATATCCAATATTAAAGTAAGTTACACTGAAGCAATGAGAAAAAAGATTACCAGTATAATTCTTAAAATTATGGAATTATTTGAACAATTTAAATAGATAGATACTGTATCTTTTAATTGTTTCCATTAATGAATAATGATAATGTAAATGTATACATGAAACATTCAGGTTCTTTAACTTAGCCTCCATTTTACACCATGAATCGGTTTTTCATTTTTTTCTCTCTGTGACAACTTTGTTGGCTTTTTCCAGGCTTCGAACTGTGCTTATCTACTCCGACACTCTGTACTTGACAGGGCAGCTGCACTAAGGACATCAGTAGAATTGGTAATGGGTCTGTGTTTAATACACACGCATACTTATCCTCTGTATCCATGGAAAAGTAAAACAAGTTTCAAAATAATTTGTTAACAATCATGTAGGATTTTAGATTCCCAAGGTCAGGGATTACCAGGATGAGAACTATTCTATAAAGGGGTTTACTCAGAAGCTGGACCAGGAAGTCATACCACAGATAATTGTGGTAATGAACATAATAATGAAATTGTGGACAATTGTAGACTGTGAATGGGTATTAATTACTCGCCTCGGCAGGCTAATAGCATTTTCAGACAAATAGGACAACCTGTTGACACTGATAACAGTGATGTCTAGTGCTAAATCTGGCCAATGCTGGTATTAGTGTAAAAATGTTTACTATAATGTGCACCCATGTATAATGCAAAGCTACATCTGGTTTTGCTGTAGTATAAAACTGTAAACGCCTATCTCTAATGTACAAGTTTATTTTAAAATCATTGTCTGCTAAATTTAGCTCAGTAGTGCTAAAAAGAGATGCTTAAGTTTATATTTAAAGTTAATTAAAACTAGTGAATTACAATACCTGTTAATATAGCTGTAAAACTTGTGAAATATAACCAATGTTGCTAACACTCACCAAGAAAGCAACTTTGGAAAATGTATTGCAGACTTTAAAAAACAAACCCTAAAAACTTTTAAAAGTCAAAACAAAACAATGCACATTTGAGAGACCACTGGAAAATAAACACAGCAAATATAAAGATTAATTTAAAGAAATAAACTAAAAAACTGCACATTATATTACATTTTTACAAAAGCTACATCCCTGAGTCGTGGCCCTGAGGCACCCTGAAAGGCCCATACCTTGAGAAAGTCCCCCTCGAGCAGATGGAAGGCCGTGGCCCGGAGCCCGATGCCCCTGCCCCTCTCTGTCTCAATGCGATAGATGCACTCGTGGTTGTTGTCGTAGTTGGCCGGGTAATTCGGAGACAGGAGGATCCCCTCCGCGCCAATGGAGGATGCACCGCATTCAGCTAGGCAAGATGAGAGGAAAATCGCATATTAACACATTACGGAGCCAGTCCAGCATGAAAGGCAGCAAAATGTCTTCATTATGTTTAAGCGTCTGTCAGATTTTTTGCAAGGCTGCTTGGGGCCATTCTTTCCTGGGGGTGTTCTGGAAGAATA
>JABJVR010009239.1:0-46440 GCA_025773905.1 Chitala chitala
GTGCCCTATGTGCTCTGGGATGGGCTCCAGGTTTCCCCGTGACCCTCACCAGGAATAAGCGGTTAAGATAATGGATGTCTGATGTAACAATTAAGGCTATAATTTCATGCATAGAAGTAAAGTACTTAATATCAATATTACATATATACTAAAATACTGAAATCATCCATCCAACCATTTGCTATACTTCCTTATCCAATTCAGGCTCACTGGAGGCCTGAAGCACAGGGCAGGGCGCCAACCCACCACAGTACTGCAATCATATTCTGTTCCTGCAAAAAAAAAAAAAAAAACATTATGCATAGGAACGCAATTTAAAATTGAAGTAAGTTTTTTAAAGTCTTACAGCTACGAAATCTCTTGGAAGCGGTTACAGTGAGTTTGAGACTGATGGTTTGAAGTTCTTTGTTTACAGTTAGTGAATGTATTCCAGTTCTTTTCAGCTTGTCTTTTGTTACACGTGCCAAATCAGATAGTAGGTTTTTGTAAATGAATTGACATATTGATTTACAGATTACAGCCTTCTGAATGATTTAATCTATAACTGGATCTCTTCTGATATAATATATATCCTGCCTGCCTGTGTGATGTTTTGTGTTTGACTTCATTGCTTCTATGGATAGACCAAAACTTTTACAACTGGATGGCTAGGTTAGACCCCGTGACTGTGTTGGGGCAGCAATTATTTGTAATGTTATTCACATAACAAGGAAGACACTGGCATAAGTGGGGTAACCAGTGAGGTAATGAAGCTTCCAGCTAGGGTGTCATTTCTTACATCAGATAAAGACAACGCTTTATGGCTATCAGTGCTGGCTGTAAAGAGGGACATTTGTTAGATACGCTAGGCAGTGTGATCATGCCTGTGTAATAAACAGTGCCCTGTAATGACCCTGCCCCCCCCCCCCCCAAGCAGACCAAGTGCCAGTGAAAATGCAGTTATGTCTTCTGAATGAGCGCTTTTATCATTCACCTTTCTACCAGAGCTGACATCTCGCCACTCGTGCTCACTGGCCTCGGAGAGTCACAGCAAAAATGCGTGTATTCAGCCTGAAGATCTAATTTATTATCAGCACATCTTGTGACCAGACCTGATGCATTCTGCTTCTCCCAGGGCCACAGGGCAGAGTAGGCCATGCGTCAAACTTGCTGGCACAGTGCACACCCCTCCTGTCGACTCTTCCCTAGCGCCCTGTGCTCCGTCCCTGAACTGTGCAGAGCGGAGACGTCGCTCGCGGCTGGAAGCCGTCTCCTGGCACAGTTTCATTTTGCGTCCTGCAAGGCTTGTTTATCACGAGCCTGCATTTCAATATCCCGTTTGTCTGCCTGGTGAGGTAGAGGCTGGAGAAACTTTTTGGAACAGCAGGTAATTTCTGCTTGGGTCTTTCTGTGGCTGATATAGTCCAATTAGAATATAAACTGGACTGGAAGGAGAGAGTGATACCTCTCCAGTTTGAGCAGAAACAGAAAATGATACTGTACTTAGGCATTTTTAAACTCATCTTTAAAAGCAGTCATTTCATTAGCAACAACTTGGTCTCAATTGTACCTGTATCCCATGAGAATCGTGATGCAATGGTTGCTCTGAGGACTCAAATTTTGCCCGGACATAAAAGGACTGTGCCAGTGTGGGGGAAAAAACAAAGTAGAGCAGGCATTAGTCAGGGTGGGATGGGCAGTGCTGCACAGTGACTGTATGGGCCTGTCACTGTGAAGGGCAGCAGGGTCCTGCTTATAGTGCAGGACACGTTCTGCTGTAGAACAGCTGTAAGAGTAAGTCAAGGCTCCCTTCTTCATATTTTTATTGCTGCCTTACATACCTAAGATGATGCTTTGACCCAAAGCTACTGCCATAGCTTGTATATTTATGGGGTTGTGGCTCTTTATATAGCTGAGTATTGTGCAGGACTAATTCATATTAAGAATTCTTATACAACTGTCCGCTGTGCCCTTGAGTAGGAGACCAAGTTGACAAGGACAATTATCCCCACAGTTCTCAATATTCACTGTCTACAATCCATCCTATAATACTTCGCCTCACAACCAGGGCGCTTCATCCAAACATCCAAATCAAATATTCCACCATACAGTAAGATGTTCAACCCATGTGTCCTTCTTACATCGGTTATCTGTAGTACACCTGCACTTATGTGCATCACTGTTACTAAGACTTATTATGCTATTGTGTGTGCATGCACATGCATGACCAGAACTGTGTGTGTGTGTGTGTGTGTGTGTCTGCACATAGGACTATTACTATATGTGTGGGAGGTTCTAAAGAAACATCTGACCACATCCTTTAGCGTTTATTCAAAAAAGATGTTAGGTTTTCTTGTAAGTGACTGGAATTACAAATTTCAAAGCATGCGGCTCTTTTACATAAGATCATTTTTTCCATATCTTCCCTTCTATTTAGCACGGCTACTAATAAACATTTTTGAAACCCATATAAAACCGAAACATTGATTAACTGAGCTTTGAAGCCCCTTTTGCAGCAGATCAGGTAAAAGAGAATCAAGCTAACACATTTCTGCTTCACCTTACTTGTGAGGCCTAATGCTAAACACATCCACTAGAAGACATTACTATAGGAATATCCATAAGGATAAGTGTAAGGATAACAAATATTGACCTTAAAAACCTTTTAAACACAGATAAGGATTCTCATTATTTTCATGGTCTTCTGCTGGCACTACAGCCTGAGGGTGAGGCCTAGGGGTTTATCTCAATTACACAATTTGTTAAATACTCCTTGCTATCACCATGTCGCTTTGTTTTGGATAAGTGGAACCCACAGGGTGTAAATTAAATCCAGCCTCTGTCTGGGTGGCACAGAGCTGCTGACAAATGACTGGCATTGCCATATTGTCCGCCACTTTGCCATTCTCTGTCACGGTGTGGTTTCGCTATTTTCAGTCTGTACCGGATGTGATTCAGACTGGGGAATTGCGTAATTGTCGGGGTGAACCACACACAGAGCACGCACTCTAAACACAAACGCACGCGTGCGTCCACGCTCAGACACATACTCTGACTGGTGGATCCTCCCTGTGTTTGAAGTATTTCTGATGGAATGAATATCTCTGGTTTGTTCATTATGTGAACATGTGGTTTATCTTTGTTTTCAGTGAGTTTTACAATTGGCTGCAGGAAAAATAGAGAATTGCCTTACTGTCTTCACAAAGTGGAATGAACCTGTTGAATTAAGTGTCAGTTTTGAACTGATGCAGTACTGAGATTCTCAGTCCATAAACAATGTGCTTTTGGTATGAAAGCTGTTTTCTGTGCCCCCAGAAAACCTGAGTTATTCCTTTACCCTGAACAGTTAAGTTTTGTTATTGTACAACTGGTTCTGAATGATAACCTAACACTATGATTATCATGGACGGCACGTTGATGTAATCCAGAAAAAGATTTACTCCAATATTTCATCTGAGTTTAGGCCTTTCAGCATGTAACTCATATCTCCAAAATATTTACTGAACAACGGAGTTGAATAAATAGATGCTTCAACATCTATCAGACCTTCTGTTTACCTTAACCAGTGCTCTCAATGCCATAATAGGAGTCATCAAGTCTAACCAAGCAATGAATTTCAAACTCAAAGTTGCTTCAAAACCAGACTATGTGTCTGAGACAAGTAGCCATGATTATACATTTGTATTTCCAATTCCAATATTTAATTTGGACATTTAGAAAATTGGTAATATCTTACCATACATAACTGATTAGGGACAGATGCTTTATTTTCTCTAGGCTTTAAGATTACAAATATAGTTGTCTGACATACTTTGTCCCTTTTCAATGTGCACTGCTGGTCAGAGGGCATGTGAAGTCTTCTGACTTGTGTTAATTCTCTACTGTAAAGATTCAGGTCTTTCGCTCAGCACGCTAACATTTTGAGCTGGTTATTTTTTTAAGGGCACACATGCTCAATGCCTGATCAGTTGATGCCTGTCAGACTGCTCCTGTGGTGAGATACTTGAAGCCACTGCCTATTGTTCTGCTAAATAAACTGTGGGTTGATGAAGAGTGGTTGTTTAAACGAGGGGAATGCAACAGATCTGAATGGAAATTTGAGTTCACGACAAAATATGATGTCACTCCATGCAGTCAAGAAAAGACTGAGTAGACTGATCACATCCCCATGGTTTCAGCTTTTAGAGTCTTCAATGGAAATTTTCCATTTGAGACGTTATGCTGGTTAGCCTTTTAGGAACACAAAGACACTTACAGAAACGCGCAAAAGGCTTAACGAGTATACAGTTTTTTGTTAAAACTGGAAACCCATAGATGTAACAGCTATATATGAGTAGGTTTGGGGACTGGGGGCACTGTTTGGAGAATATTGTCCCCCCCCATTCCCAGTTTGTATGCCTGCTGGACGATAGAATGGTGCTGGAGGATCCTGGTAACTCGACAATGGAGTGATCCAATTTGCGCTCTTCTCTGCAGGTTATTGTAGTATTTCCAGTATATAATAAAAATGATATTACATAATTTAAAGAGACAAAGTTGTGCTTTGGTACACAGCAAACCTTGTTCAGAACTTCAGATCTGCCTTTTCATGACTAACTTATTTTCTGTTAATTTTCTACAACGCTACTATTGACTTAGAACTCCAAGACAGTTTTGCCAGTTTGACATTCAAGTCTACAGCGTTTATCGTATTGTCTGAAAATCGATTTCAACTCAGCAGGTGGAGCCACAGTTAGGGCCAAAGCAGCAAAAAGATGAAAACACGCAAATCAAGCGTTTGCTAGAGAGAGAGAGAGAGAGAGAGAGAGAGAGAGAGAGAGAGAGAGAGAGAGAACAAGAATAATGTCGGATTGGCTGCAGAGTTCACCAATAGGAAGCTCTGCCGGTGAAACAATGCGAGAAAGAAGTGGTGTGATGTCAAGGCTATTTTTGGTGGTACCCGCCTAGTTTTCTATTTTCGTCCTCCGAGGCTGGTCGAAGCGACTTGCTCGCCGTACCACTGTTTCACTTGTGTTGTTGTAGTTATTCACTTGCTCCATTTGGCATCGTGACTTAGATTTTTAAAGAGCTAAGTGTGCATTTTTTTCCTTGTCAAATGGGATTGCTTCGCTAAGTGAAAAGTAAGTAGAACCAAGGAAAAAGAGAGTCAGAAAAAGAAAATTCAGTGCAACCTGTTGCAGCCTTTTTGTGACTCACTGATAGATACGGGACAGTGAAAAGAGCTGGTGCTGAAGCGAAGGAAATTTTGGGTGCTTTGTAGTCTGTAGGACTACAGTCATTGGTTTTGTGAATAATTGCTGCCGATTCCTGCTCAGTAGCCGTTTAATGCGCATCTTCTACTGCAGAGCGTAGATATATTGAATCCAAAAGAAAATACACAACGGATTGAGATCTTACCTCTGGCTGAAGTCGGAGCACTGCAGCGCTTTTGGTAACTTCATATTTTCTTTTGAAGCCTGAAGTTTTGGTGATCTTCAAGGGAATTGCTTTTGAAAATGAACGGGTTCTCTGACGTGGGGTCAGGATAAGATCTGAGAAGTGTCAGCAGTGCTGGTGTTAGGTGACAACAAAACAGGTTTGTACTATAAAAACCGCTTTTGTACTCGAGATATGAGTGGAACCTACAAATGTAAATTGTTTTCCTTCTCTTGTTCATTAATGCTTAATTAGGGAAATAACGTTTTGAAGCGGCTGTAAGATGTCTAATTTGTCCAAAAACATAATCGGCACGGTACCGAAAACTCTGAGACTGAACGAAATAACATTTTTTTATGCTACATTCGGAGGCGAAGGCATAATTGTTATTCGTGTTCATTTTAGATGGAATCGAGGCACCAGGACAAACAATAGACTCAGGCGGACAACAGAGTCCTTCAACTCAAGTGGCAGGTAGGTCACCCTCATGTTAATTTAAGAAATAAAGTTAACTGTAGTTCTTGGCTGACAACTGGTGGATCTGCAGCTTTTGGAAGGCTGCACATCGCAGGAGTAATAGCACTTCCATGTGTATAGTGTGTGATAAAATTTAAGTAAGCATGCATGTTCACAGTTCGCTTGATTATGTCGCGATGTTAACGTTTCCACCCTAAAATAATTCGTTCGTTTAATAGTTTAATAGTCAGCGTAGACAGAGAGTGTGAAGTTCGTGCACCCGTCTGCGTTACTGATTCCTCGTCAGTTCCCCACAAAACCGTTTTGGTACGTTATTGCAACACTTTATCATCAACAGTGAACGCCAAGCGTGATGGTAACAGAAGAAAAACGGCATGTAAAGGTTTCATGACACTCGTAGAAGTTCTTGGAAGACGTGAAATTTATCTCGACAATGACGCAGTGTGTGTGCGCGCGTGTGTATGCGCGCGCATGTATGTGTATGCGTGAAGAAGGGGAACTGTACTTTTCAGAAAATTAAGTGTACATTCATACAGAAGTGTACATTCTAGCCCAGAGTATTTATTTAGTTATTTTATTTTTATGGTTTCAGCTGTGACCTTTATATATGTGTGTGTGTGTGTGTGTGTGTGTGTGTGTGTGTGTGTGTGTGTGTGTGTGTGCGCGCGCCTTTAAACCGTTCTGATTCAATATTCGTTATAATGTCTTATAGAAAAAGCGGTTGACTGTTTATTTGGTAATACTCGTAGGACAGCTCCATCCTAATTCGGGACATCCCGAAATTCTACGTGTGAACTTTGGAACGCAGATTAACTAGTTCCCTGATTCTGCACCTGCATTTTGCGTTTTCATAAATTTACGGGGTTATAGCGTCGATTGGATGTATAGAGGGTAGGGACACGTCCCTGCTAGTATTGTATAGGAGTACCGAATTGTCCCTAATGTTTTTAGCGATTTACAAAATTTTTGACGATATGATGTTTGGGGGCTGATTTTGTCCTAATAGTGTTTAAACCAAACCTACGATCTTGTTACGGGGTATTTTAAACATTATAACGTTAAACATTTTAAACGTAAGTATGATAGGTGGGACATTTTTTTGTGCTTTTTAAAGATAAGGTATTTTTTCACAATTAAGTAATAGCACTTATTGCGTTCAAAATGTTTTACCAAGTCATTGTTTTTGCTACGGCACTGATTATTATTACTATTATTATTATCAATAATAATAATAATCATCATAATTTTGAAGCGATATGAGACTGGAGTATTGAATAACATTGAACGAATTTGCATCAATCCAATACTAGGTGGGCCACCGTTCACAGAGCTATTGTCAGCTAAAGGTGTTAGATTTCCTGTGTTCCACAGTACTAATTGCATCACCGCTGACTCAGTTACAAGACTGTAAGTTCAGTGTGTTCAAAAAAAAAAAAAACTTATTTTTTCAGAGAAAGCAATGGACTCGCCCAGTAAAGTTTGCACACGGCATGTAGTTTCATATCGTCTTTCCCTGTTTCTCCGGCCGGTCATTGTGTCCTTTCCTGCCAAAGCAGAACGCTTCCCAGTGACTAACGCCTGTTTATGGCTGGTGCTAGTCAGGTGGTTATCGTCAGCCCACCCGAGCCTGTCTCAACAATGAATGCTACTGACACTGCAAAAATGGGTCATTTAAACTTGCTTGCATTACATTACATTATAGCACATCATTTGATATCGTTGGCTTCTCGTTAATTTTAAGAAAGAAAAAAAAAAACAATTTTCCAAGTGGAAATGTTTGTGCGCATATTCAAAAAATATAGCTTTACAGTCTACAGTTCCTTCGCTAGACCTTTAGAACTGACTCCGATGGGCTAAATTATCAGTCCGGTAATTTTCTGGTTGGTTCTACAGTAATCTATAACTCTGCCCGTGTTTTTTGTGCAATTGAGTAGCTCTTTGTAGTGTTCTATGGAAGGGCATGCTGACAGGTAACTGAGGGGAAAAAGGCCGCCCTAATAGTCTGCAGTGACTAAGCTGGGATCGGGTGTCTTGATACACTGTAACATCTTTGAATCCATGTAACCTCGTGTTTCCGATGCCTCTCTCGCATATCGCGTGCATGCTTACAGAGACGGACGCTGTTGTGTATGGATGAACTCGACAGGAGCACGAATGCAACTGGAGAAGTAACAGAAGGGTCAGTTAGGACTGAGCATCCCAAACTGTGCCTTCAGAGTTCGCTTTCAGATTTCGGGGCTGTTAAGCCTGGTTTTCAGCAGTCATCTTATGAAGTTATAGTGAGCATTCTTAAGCTCTAATGGGTAAACGGGTCAGTAGCTAGATCTTAGTGTTTTTTTATCTCTATCTGTAAATGGTTGCTGGTCCCTAGGCCTGTAGTTCAGAGAGAGATGTTCTGCGGCCATCAAACATTGCTCGTATTTCTTGCTAGGCTCCTGTCTCTGGAAAAACAAGGTGAGGTCATTGCTAGGGCCAGCAGTATATGGTTTCACTGGGTGTTAGGGAGGGGAATCCACATTGCCCTCCTTTGTGAGACACAAAGTTTCTTTTTGTCAGTGCTTGTTTGCAGGGATGCCTATATTAGCTCTGGGGACACACTGAAGAATCATTGAATTTGGCTTGTTAGAACACTATGGAAGAAATGTGTGTCCCAGATTTTTGCTTCTATGCTGGCTGTCCTGCTCCTGTGATCTTTCAGGCACAGTAACTTCGACCAGGAGGCATTTGTTAAAAGCTTCACTCCACGTCTTCACTTTTAGGGACATGGCAACCTGCATAGATGCAATCAGGGTAGCAGCAGGGTGTCGTTCTAGGGAACTGCGAGTGTGCGCGTGTGTGTGTGTGTGTGTTTCAGGTAAGGTGGGTGATGGGACAGCAGAAAAGCAGGTCATATGACTGTCAGGTGCGGTTTCACATGTATGAGACTGGACACCAGACCTCACTTTTATGCTGCTTTGTATTCAGTCTGTTGTAGTATGAAGGGAGCCCGGGGTGGGAGGAGCTTTTACATGGTTCTGTGTTCTGGGTGTCTTGTAGGTTTTGCCAGCCAGCATTGCCAATTGTCATATCCTTAAAAAGTGGTCAGGGTCACTGCTGAATCTCACAAAATAAAAACGCTAAACAACTAGTTTAAAAAGACAGGAAATCTGATTTTAAACCTTCTTTAAAAATCCCCACGTTTACCAGAAAACAGGATAACAATGAAGAGGCTGTTTTAGAGAGCAGCCGTAGAGATCACGTTTCCCCTTCGCCGCTGAAATACAGATCAGCTGACTTCTCTTGGCTTGTTTAGACCTTCAGTGAAACCCAGCAGGCACAAATGAACTTTTAGTCGGCTTCTTCGTCTGAGGGTGTTGTGTATAATATGGGGCAGAGAACGGAGGAAGGACCAGCTGCAGCAGTATGAAGAAAACCTCCCTCACAGAGCCACAACCCACCAGCTTAGTTCTCTGGTTAACCAGGAGCAGCCTGGAAAGTAAAGTAAACTGAGCAACATTTTGATAACCCCGCTTTTCCGCACGTATTTTTGTTCAAAATATTTGGTCGCCTATTAACTGCTACCCCCCCTTCAAAATGCCATGGGTCTTTTCCTATGGAATTATACCTGATAAAGTGCACAGTCATGCTTGCTGTTCAGATGAACCAGGTGGACAGGCTTTTATCATCATCATGGAGTTCCAAAGTCTATACGAAACACAAGTGCTATGCAAAGCTGAGTATGAAATATTACAGTGGGGAATAAATGCTGACAATACAGTAATATTTTGTATGCTGCATACCCGATGGAAATGGCACAGTGATCTGTTTCACCACATAGGATTTAAAAGTGCAAAATATCTAAATAAAATGTGAGCCCTCCTTTTTTCTATTAAGATATTTAGAATGTGTGACTTCCATATTGTATAATTGTTGCTTATTAACTGTGTATGTTTTATAGCACTTTTTTAAAGAAATGGATATCTTAGATGTGTGACCGTTCCTAAGGGTGCTACAGTTGTTTCCCACTTGTGTTTTGAATCCCTGTTCTTATGTCCACACCCAGTCCCATAACCGCTGTTACCCGCCTCTTCTGTCTCTTTTCCAAGGACGGTTTCCTGCAGAAGTTATAAGGGTGGAAGACACTTTGTGATTTTAATAAAAATAAATTAACATTTTTAGTGTGATATATTATTCTTTGATTTAGTGCTGGGCTAGTGATTTTTAATCAATGCGGTTTAGTTGGCTGCCATCCCTGGAGCCCTCTTATGTAGTCACTGTTAAAAGCATCTGACTTTTAGCTTTTAAGGGCGGTGAGAACAGCAAGGAAGGTTCGCTGTGATTATCGGATGGTTTGTCAATGCGATGTCCCATGGTCTGCTGTGGCTCCAACAGGAACAAAATTACAAGTGTAGGTTACCAGCATGACCTCTGACCCTGTACACTCAAAGTCTTTGTCCTATTTCCAGGTTCCTGGCATGTGTCTTAGTCCAAATGGTATTATACTGCACTATTGATTTTTGTTCTTTTTTTTGCATGGTGTACATGTTCTTTTGTTTCATATCCTCAGTATAAGCCAGTCATTTTCCATGGCTTGGAGAGAGGAGTTTGTTTGCTTCAAGAAACCCCATCTAGAGAACTGGAGCTGCCGCCCCCTTTCTCAGATGTAGTAACCATGTCTGACGTATGCTCCTCCCCCACTTGTTCACTGCTTTTCTGCTTTGTAATAATGTACAGTTCACCTCTGGTGTTAAGTTACTGTAAGTTAATTATCTGTCACCGACTTTCTACTCCTAAACCTATAGTAATGCGGATAATGATCAGTCGCAGCTAGGCTGGCATGAGGACGCCCCTTGGCCAACAGGTCTGCCCCTCTCTCGGCTAGACAAAGTGACTGGTTTTGCTGCTTCTCAGTCACGCACCACATCAGAAAGAATTTGCTGGACACCTCCATTTGGCTGAAGAGTTAAAGAGCTAGCCAAGAATGTAAACACGGGCTTCGTGGCACGACATGTGACCGGTGACTCTCATCGGCAAGCCGAAAACAAACGTAGAGCCGCCTAAAGTAATTTAAAGTACTGCGAGCTTGAGGGCCGGCTGTAGGTCACTGTTCTCATCATGCATGAAAAAAGCCCCTAAATGCATTTCATGGTCCTTTGGTTATCTTTTCACCAACGTCTAAACCGTATGCGTGTGTTTTCCATTGTGTCTTGTTGCTGACCTCCTTTTTTTTGTTTAGTCAGATGGGAGATTGTGACTATACATATTCATGACGTTTCCCCAGAACAGTTGTTAAACTTTAAGGGCCTGAGACTTGGAAAGGTGTCATTATCTGCATACTTGAACTGCACTTGAGAGGATACAAGTATGGTAGGAAAAGAATTTTAACTGTTTCAGTGGATTCTGTTAAATACCGATATTAGTGTTTTATTTTGATGCACTTTGTTTTCAGCTCACTTAGATGCAAAATGGTTGTGTTTTTTTTTCTTTTGAGTGCTTTATCAGAGTGGTGTTAGCTGGGATAATGCACCCCTTGCCCCAGTTTCAGAGGTTTGTTTTTGGTGCATTCTGGGACTTAACCTCTTTACTATCTGCTGTACTCATTCCCACATAGAAGGTTAAGGAGCGGTTGACTTTTCCCTGTTTCTGTTCCTTGTGGTAATGGTGGGGAAAGGAAACTGGACTCAGTTGGGGCCCAAAACAAGCCAACATCCATGCCGCTTGGGCTCTGGGCCAAGGTTATGGAACGAAACTAACAGGCAGTTGAACTGCTGAATCCATTATGCAACCCTAGCGGAAGTTGCACATCAATGGCCCTTGGTTTTTGCTCTTTTCTTAGGTCTCTCTAAGGTTGGACTGCTATATTGTCCTTTTGTAAAAGCTCGTAGGAAGATAAATGAATGCCGGGGAGGCCTGGCTGTCCTTTGCGGGCTCCATGTATGACAGGGCTTTGGCACACACATAGCAGAACCATGTTTTTTGAGCAAGCCCATTGATTCCACAGCATGTCATATGAGGGTAGAGTTGTCTCCACTGGTGTTCTGCTCACACCTACACTATATTGACCAACATGTCTGTCAAGTACTCGAGGGGGGATGAGTACTGGTAGGAGTGCCAAGTAGGAGAGTCATGTCCCTTCAGGGCGATGCACGCCCACAGGTCAAGGGGGTTAAGTGCACAGGGCAGGATGTGGTAGTGGAATTCAGTTTGGATGGTGTTATGGGCGGATCATGGAAGTGACCTTGACTCTCCTTGACATCATTCCTTAGCAGATGAATGTGTTTCTGTTCTGCACACATTTCATTTGGACTTTTTTAGTATCTGTGAAGAAGTGCAAATGGTTTCATAACAATAAATACACTTGTGAAAGAAGCCTGTAAGTGGTTGCATAACTTGTAGCTATCGGGCTTCCTTTAATATAATTTTGGTGCGTTAGGATTTAGATTTTAAACGCCACCTTGGGGATGGGGGAGGGGAATGTTGGAGAAAAGAAGCGGGTCATAGGGTTGTATTGGAGGAGCAACACAAGCACTTTGTTAAAGAATGTGAGGCATTGTACACAGTAACACGCCTACACACACACACGCACGCACGCACGCACACACACAAACACAAAATGGCATACTGTTACAACTCGCATGTACATGAGACAGGAAATCCATGCGTACTCACTGACAGGCACTTGTGGTAGTTGCACACCCTTGCACAAATACACATAAATAGTGAGGCTCTATTAAGACGCATGCACACAGACACACACACACACACAAAGTTAGCAGATGGGTGGATGGCTTCTCCAGCTGCTCCGGAAGCCCGGGGCCTGAACACCCCTGACAGCTGCGGATTCCTCTCGGTCCCCCCGTTGGGGAACGTGGACGGGGGCTTTTGGGAGATGGGGGCAGGGGGGAACGACCTAAGCCTCCCGTCAAAGCGAGGTGGCTGTGAGGTGCAGAGCAGACTGGTCTTAGCTCAGAGTGGCAGGAACCCGGTTGTGGTCTGCAGGCGCTAAAATTGGAAATCCTGTGTTACACAAGGGCTGTTCTGCAACAGTCAGAGTGCTTGCATGGTGCCCAGCTGCAAGGAAAATACTTTCAACCTCTCGTGACCAAAACAGAATGGTAGAAGGGCATTAATGGTAATGTTCATGAGGGGAGGCTGCTCAAAGCCTGCTGCTAAAGTTAAGCAGCTCCTCATTTTTTTCCGTTGGGTACTCGGTGGTATTTAGCTAACCCCCCAGGGGGGGAAATCACATACAGGAGCTGCTTGCCCATTAATCTAGTTTGCTTAATGAGCAGTACCAACAGGTTCTTCTGTGCTCTCTCACAGGAGGTGTGGTTTTACTGGGCTCAAATGGATCAGGCAGCACCATTCCACTCTGGGTGTCACGCTTTGTTTCAGTCACTCACTTTTTTGTAATACCCCAGCAACTTTAGCTGTTTTTCTTTGAGACAGAAAGTATTACATTTTTGACCTAGAATTGTAAAGATGAGGTGCAGGTAAACCATTGCGAGTCTCGAACCAAAGCTTTGGGAACTCTGGAGCCCAAGTGCTACTGAAACAGCTTATGAGCTTATGAGGGGTTTTATTGTTTGGGGGGGGGGGACTTTATTAAAAACAAATCCTCTGTTAAACTTACTAGGCAACAGAGTCAGATGCTTTAAGGAGGCGTCAGTGTAGTCTACCCTGGACAAGTCTTGGTAATACTTTATAATTTATTTAGGAACACATTCGCAAATAGCAGCAACATTAACAAAACACTATGGGGGGAGAAAGATGTTAAACCTGTTTGTTGTGTTTTCACCACCAAATATAACAGTGAGCCTAAGTACACGTTTGGTCCTCTGTAACTGAAAAAAGAAGAGGGAAAAAAAACTGCAAACAGGAAGTTTTTTTTTTTTTTTTTTATTGTTGTTGCTTGCAGCGGTTTTTTTAAGTGCATGCTTCCCCATGTCTACCAAAGTTGCTATGGCAATCTACTGCCTTGCTCATAGTTTAAGGGACATCCACAGCGACCGCAACGGAGAAGTGATTGTAGTCCGGGCCAAGGGGCCAGTGAGAAACGCTTGCAGAGAGAAAAAGAAGAACCGTGGAGAAAAGAGGATGTTATTGCCGACGAGAGCTGAGCATTGGGGAGCGGAGCTCAGACTAATTATAGTTCAAAGAGAGCGAGAGAGTGAAGCGCTGCAGTTTTCATCTCTGCTATTTTTAAAAGACTTATTTTCGATTTGTTGATGGTAGGAACTCTAATTGCATGCATTTCCTTGAGCAAGCAGGAAACCAAACAATAGAGTACTATCTTAATGATCTCAAGGGGGGGACTTCAGCTAATTAAAATGGCCGGGGGTTTTTTTTATTAAATTTTTTTTTGGTTTATGATTAAACCTCCCTCCGGTATCTGTCCTCCCCAGGAGTCTGTTTTCCAGCTCCAGGTGGAATTCTCTGAGCGCGCTCTAATTGCCTGAAGCAAAGACACGGACTGTGCGGTGAAGTTCAAGAGGAGGACGGGCACGTGGGGGCGGGGGGAGGTTAAGCTTATTCGCCACTGCTCCAGCCTTTTGGATCCATGGGACAGTAGTCAGTTTTTTTTTTTCTTTCAGTGTTATTTCCTGAGTAGTAGATTATTTTCAGCTAAAAAATGATCTAGCACAAAACCTGAAGACGCCGTGGTTAATGGGTGTGTAATACGGCAGTTCTCTTGTTAGGTATACGTTGTCAGCCGTGGCTGGTAGTCTTGTTGGGGTTTGGGTGTAGATTAGCATAGCATTAATGCAAATTGTGTTTGTGAGAAGGCGTTTCCACAGAAGCCTTGTGCATTCTGCACAGGTGATGTTCTCATTCATTGTCACCACAGCGCACATTAGGACAAAGCAGCGGCATGTACAAAGGGCATTGTGGCACATTTTGGCTGGCTATGAACCCAGCAAACACAAAACGTTCAAATAACATCAGCTAAACGTTTAGGGAACGTTTAGCTAACGTTATTTGAACTTTTTGTGTTTGCTGGGAAGGCTCGCAGTGAAACATTCGATTCGTAAAAAAGCATTTTTAAAATAACTAAAAAGGTAATTTTAAGTTACGAAATGAAGGATGAAGTTACACATAAACTAATGTCCAGTAATTGTTTACTAAAGTTGACATTCTGAATCCTTAATTTTGATGTTAGTGTTACACACTTTGCAATGTAAACCGGTTCACCGAACGACTTTTGCCGCGGGTTGAGGTGCAAAAGATGCAGATGAATATTTGATCTCAAATCCCGAGGCACCGAAATGGTCACGGCGCAAACAAAAGCTTCGCCTGCCCGACCCGCGATCTCATCGGACGAAACACAATCGGCTTCGGAAACTTTGGAGGACGGGGGGGGGGACGCAAGAGAAACTCTACCTCCTCTGATATGCATAATGCATCAATAGGCCCTACCTACCCATTCAGCGGACAGGCGTCTGCGTAGCCGCCCGTACGGACATGCAGGCTGCCACAAAAGCAAGCAGATGAACTGGTGCTTATGTAGAGACCTGAAGCTTTTTTTTAACATAACTGCAGCGCATGCTTGTTTTTTATGAGCTGTTTCAGTCAGGTTCTTCTTGTTACATTTGCGTAAGTACTTACGTTGGTCAGCTGAAACATAAGCCAGGGCACAAAGTGAATTAAGAACAGATATGCCAGGAATGTGGGTAGGGTAAGAGAAAAAAGGACAAAAGACGAGGAGTGAAAGGTAAAAAAGCAGCAGAAACACGGCAGTGACTGACAGGTAGGGCTCTCCAATCATTCATGTATAGGCAGTGCTCTGTCCACATGTTGCTTTTGGATGAACACCAGGCAGTGGAGAGGACTAGGTGATAGGTTTTCTCTCTTCTGCTATGAGCATCAGTGGATCCAGATGTTTTCTCCTCCTGGTTTTACACAATCTTCGTACTATAGCTTACCTTTCCTGGTTTGCTAGTCTACACTTGTCCGATGGTCCCCACAGATGAAAGGTGTTTTAAGGAAGGGGGCGCCACTCTCCCCATCTACAGACAAACTCCTGCTGCTGGGGTGCATCTTGAGTTGCAGGCCTGCAGCTGGCTGCATTAGGATGCAGCAAAGACCCTTTCCTGTGCGTTGTTAGCTCCCTTTGGTTTCAGTTTTGAGGGCACGTGGGAGCCAGACACCAGTGTTGTGCTCAGTTTGTGGCCTTTTGATGAAGTGTTCAGACAGGATGATAGCAGGGGGGTACAGCTAATAAAGGCTGCCATTATTAGTTTTGCTCCAAAACAGGCCTGACTCGAAGTCTAGGAAAGTACCTGTGCATGTGTCTTGCATAAC
This sequence comes from Chitala chitala, assembly GCA_025773905.1. Lineage (NCBI taxonomy): Eukaryota > Metazoa > Chordata > Actinopteri > Osteoglossiformes > Notopteridae > Chitala > Chitala chitala. The sequence continues at coordinate 16,153 of JABJVR010009239.1, forward strand.
TACAGCCTCGCCTCTCTCAGCTGCCACCTGTCACAGGTGTGTTGTGATTTGTTTGCGTCACGCTCCTTGCTTATCACCTTCAGCCTACCCCCCTTACTTGCGATATAAGCCACACACACTCACAAATGCACACACAGAAGGTTAGCAATGGCCACCCTGCACCAGAAGTGCTATCAGATGCTGAGCATAGAGGAGGCGGGCGTTAGCGGTCTGTGGCCTGCTCCGGATGTGCTGGCAGACCTGTGATCCAAAAATGGTTGTGCGCGTGTGTGCACATGTGTGCACGCGTGTGCGCGTGTGCCTGTCTGTTTTTTGCCTCTCTTGAATTTGGTGGAAGCCCAATTGTGGCTTATGCAAAATTGCTTCAAAATTTATCTCTTGTTCTTTAGTGCACTCGCTGAAACAACAGGTTCCTGTGGGCTAATTCTCTTGCACATTCAGAAATCTGTGCATATTTTTAACAGGAAGTCCTGCCTGTGTGTGTGTGTGTGTGTGTGTGTGTGTGTGTGTTATAGGCACATGTATACACATATATGTATTTCCTTATGTAACTGGATCCAGTACCTGACACACTTGTGATTTTCATAACATGCATTTGGGCGGTAGGTTTAAAAAATCCCCCCTCCAATGTTCCGTCATTCCAGAGAGACAAGTGATGCCCTCTGATGCGATCTCTTCCACCTCCAGGCCTCTATCCGCCCACGCTGTCACCACCCAGTCCTGCCCTTATCCTCCTGTCCTCTCATGCCCCCTCTTTCTCTTTCCTTGTGTACGTTTGTGCTGTTTTCAGGAGGAAGGCTTGTTCACTGTAGATCTCGCACCGGGCCGTTTTCCAAACCTAACTACAGTGTGAATTTTTTTATCTGTTAAATGACAGGGCTGCCATTATCAGGGTACGGAAAAGGCAGGTGACGTGGTGACCTTTTAGTCTGCTTTTCACCTTCATATGAATATGAAAATCCTACGCAGAGAACAGTTCTGACCTTCTGGTTTGGAGAAGTTTTTTTCCCCAGTTTTCCCTAAGCATCCTCATTGGCTGCTTCATGCACCTCTCCAGCTACCTGTTGGGTATGGATCAAGATGTTCACTTTGCCTTTGCTACTCTGATATTCTGCATGCGACCCAGCTGGCCAGAGGAGTGCTGAAAGAGGTCTCGGTCGGGGGGAGGCAGGAGCCCTGCTGAAGGAGGGGGGTGTTGGGTTTCTCTGTAAACCATGGGCAAACAGTGCTTTGTCTCATTCTACAGAGCCTTGAATATTTTCAAAAATGTGCTTATCAGCGCTGGAGCCCCTCAAGTTCTCTCAAAGGGGGGGGGGCGGACCCTGACAGAATGGGGAAATATCAAGACATTTGGTGAGGAGGGGGGTGACTGCAACAACCCCCCCCAAACACCAGTTTTCAGCAGATGTTATTGAGCTGTGGTAATTGGTAATAAATTTTTTATTTCTCAATTCACTTTGCTTAAACATTTTTTAAGGCCAATAAAACCAATAAAAGCTAATTAAAGGGAATTTTGTTTATTAAGAGGTGATCTTTCTTCCTTTGAGTTTTTAATTTTCCACACTCAACAAGCTCACTCAGAGAAGAGGCCTGTCTTGGGCTGTGACTTATGTGTAAAACTTGAGTTTTTAAGGACAATTGCAGCTTGGCATAACCCATAATGTGACAATTTAGCATTTATTAACCAGGTGTCGGTTAATCCAAACCTGAGAAAGAGACCATGCTGCAATTGGTACATTTGGAAACTGGAGGCTGCATGAGGCACAGAGGGCATGCTGGGTAAAGGTGCCGGTGCTGCATACACCGCGTCTGTGTGGGAGAGAGCGACAGGTGTGCCTGCTGGGTGGAACAAAGAAGTGGCACTCGGGTTGCTCAGCTTCCACGGTGAAAGGACAGCCGACGCCTAGCCGGAGATTTGCCGGCTGTGATGACACCTGAGGCATTTCCACTTGGCCCCTAGCAGCACACCTGGAAAGTTTTGGTTATTTCAGCACAGTGACTTTTTGTAGGGGTGTCAACTTTTCTCAGGTATCTTCCTGTCTCTGCCCAGAGTGTACATACCCAGGCATACACGTTTCCTTGTGGGGATTGCCTAATACTTGCTGCAAATTGGTGTCTTTCATCTGACGCTGGCATACAGTTGCCCTCTAGCACCCATGATGTAATTGCTAATTAAAAACCGCGACGTTTGGTTCTGGCACTAAATCGTGCTGCATCCAAGCCTGCTACCTGGAAATGTTCTCTGTTTTTATTAGTGTGGTGAGGACAGGCTTAGTGAAGGAAGTAGACCCCCCCCACTCTACACATTCTCAGAGATATTTTTTGTGTGGAATTTCCCCTGGGCTACAGGGCAGCAGCTCTTTTGATGAATGTAGCTAACAAAAGTCGCCTTTGAAAGAGCCCGAACCAAAAGCCCAAAAAGATGAGGACCAAGCATGTTCTTCTGTTCTTCCCACCCTAAAATAGATGTGGAGGACAGGCCAATTAGGATCCCGGCTTCCTTCAATGCTGGGACAGCGAGGGCGAGGCGGTGTGGGAAGGTTGATGTTGCTATGGGCCAGATGTCTTCTGCCTTGGTTCAGTTTATTATGATTATTTTTTTTAATATATCAATACTTCCTGTTTTCCTTCTGTTTATTTTGAGATGGCTAATTTGGAGCTCAGGCAGAATCCCCGGCTTTGTTGGAATCGACAGCTGACTCCTGTCTCTGGGTGTCCCCTTCAGTGGGAAAAAAAAAGACCTCCTTTTGATTGGTGTACGGAGCGTTTTGCCTTCACTGGAACGTTTTTGTGAAACTGTATTTATTTTCTTTTATTGTGGATCAACACACATACTGACACAGGAGACACGGGGGGGACAGGAAGAGCTGGCAAAACAGACCCCTTCTGGGGTTTCTGCAGAGGACGGCTTTTGTTTCTAGTCTCCCGATATCTCCCCAAACATTCAAGAAAAATTGATTTTGCCGTTGCGTGGGGCACGACCTCCTCAGTGTTGTCAAAGTGCTTTTTAGATCTGATTCATCCTTACAGAGGAGGTTGTGGGACCTTAGTTGTCCCTTATTCCCTCCATCTATGTGCCTGTACACACCCCCCTTTCCCCCTCTAAAACAAACTCTCCCCACATCACCCGCGAACCTCGGAACTCTCGGTCCGTAAGCCAGAGCTCATGCCCACTCCAAGCGGTGAGAATCTGCAGCAGGGGGTGTGAACTTATCTCACTGGTATGTCCACCAATGTGCATCTTCCCGAAAAGGCGGGGGCTGAGGGGAAGGGAGAGTATCACTTATCGCTCTCGACCCACAGCCGCCAGGACCGGCGGGTCAGTGCTGGATGGGATGCCAGTCCAGACGGCTGTGGTTTTTAAGGCTTTCATCACACATTCCAGTCCGTTGCGTCAGCTGCATCTGCCTTGGCCGTTCCTGGTGCAGAAAATAAGTAATAGAAAATAGAAGTACGAGGCACTGGCTTAGACACACAAACACGCGTCTGTGGGGTCACCTGCAGGCAGCCCGTCGCAGAGTCTGGGCTGAAACGGGGCCGTGTCACAGCACGCGAGATCAGGAGCTGAAGCCCTGCTGTTGTTCTGGAGACATGTTTGGAGAATGGAGGAGGCGCTGATGTCCAGGTTCTCCCGCTTTTGTCACGTGATGTGCAGCTTCACTCCTAGGACGGACGTGTGCACATTTTGTGGCAGAGCCGGCCCTGGGCATACTTTGTATAGTCAAGTGCTAGGGGCGCCGTCACTCGCGCACGGGTGGTGTGCCTGGTCTTTGCTGAAACCCTGTCTGGCTTTTTTTTGTTTAATTTTAATTAAATTAATTTTTTTAAACTTTGCTCACTTTCAAATCTGTGACAGGACAGCTGGACAGTCAGTCCAAGGCTACCAGCTGAGGCATTAACGAGCTGTCCTCAGGCCAGTCCTGCCACTTTAAGTCCTGCCCACTTTCTCATGGCCTGCAGTTATTTATGCTAAACCCTCCTGGCTATTTACTCAAAAAAAAAAAAATCCCAAAGGCCTTTTTTCCTCTTTATCATGACTCTAAATAGTACGTCATTACTGTTTTATACTCCTCTTGCTGAGATTTATTGTGAGGTGCTTAATTGACTTAGAACTGCCATAGTTTGGACAATATTGGCTTAGTGAAGTTTGCCCAGAAGCTGGCTCTAACTTCTCTTTCACTGAAGTTATGTATAAACACTCTACAAAGTCCTTTGAAAAGGTAATGAATGAATGAATGAATCACATAATACATTGTTTCAAATGAGGGTGTGAGAATGCTCGCTTATAGCAGTCCACATAATAGAGGCTTTCACTTCTAACAATGCTTACATTAGTTCAGTGTAATGTAGGAACTGACCCCCCCACGACCACCATGAAACCCTGTTCCGTTTAGTTTCTTTTTTTTTTCAGGCCTCTGCGATAAATTGTGTTTTTGTTTCAGGCCGTTGCTAAAATTAGCTTGCTTTCTCGCAAGCCCTGTGAGGTGAATGACTAATGCGTGTGACCTGAATGGTCTTGCCATGGTGTGCTTTCCCCCATTCCCCCCCCAGATATGCTTTATAGCCCCCCCGCCTGGATGCCTGTTCTTAACTGTTGTGTTTTGAACAGTGACCATCTGCCCTCCAGGGAGGCTATTAAATTCACTGCACCCTGGACACATCTTCTTCATGTGATGGGGCCGGTGGCAGGTGATAGAGTAAACAGTGTTGCCTCCCCGGCCCTCTTGCCCCCCCAACTCCTACCTGTATCCTGCTTCCTGAACCAGCCGGAACCTGCTGCTGGCAGACAGACTGGGCTTTGCTATTGAGTCAACCACACAATGCAAATGTTGCTAAAGCAGTGGGGGGATGGGGGACATGAAGTGGTTTGAGATCGAGAAAAAAAGCTTGCAGCAGAACTAGAATTATACAGGAGGTGAGAGTGCCAGGCCCTGATATCTCTCTCTCTCTCTCTCTCTTTGTCACCCCCCTCTTTCTTTCTCTCCATCTTTCTTTTCCATCTTTTTTCCACCATCTTTAATAAATTGGATCAGGACCTTTGAAGCTACACAGCCAGACACATCATATTAACATGGAGGCGTTACTTCGTTGACCCATTTACCTGTTTGCCTGCCCTGCTCAAGTCCACGTTGATGACCGTGTCACTCTCTCCCTCCCCACAGAGGACGCAGGTGTCCCCGTGGCAACCCCGGCCTCGGCGCCCCCGAGTTCGGCCCCCATGGACCTGAGCGTGGGTGAGCGGTTCGTGCGGCCCGTCTCCAACACGACCATGCTCACGCCTCTGACTCCGCCGCTCCTGATCAAACGCTATACGCCCCAGCCCTGCTCCCAGTATTCCCAGCAGCAGCTGCACCAGCATATCCAGGTAGTCGTCAACCTCGTGTCACACTGTATGTGGAGTAACCCCACCCCCACCCCCCCATCTGACACTGAGGCCTGCGTCGTCTCCTTTCAGTACAACATGGAGCAGCGACGACGAGATCAGGAGAAGGACAAACAGCAGAAGTTACATCAGCTTTGGCACAAGGACAAGAGTCAAAGGAGTGAGTTCGGCTGAAGGGGGAATTTGGAGGGGGGGTATAGGATGGGGGTAAACACAACATAGTTCACCCTGCTTCCCAGTAATACACTCTTAACTGAAAGACCAGAACTCCAAAATGTTACATGTGAGGGAAAGGCCCAGTGCCTTCTCCCCCAGGCATTTTCTGTAGAGTAGAGAACTGCGTCTGACATAGTGGCAGCCCTGGGGCTGACGGGAATCCTGCTTTTCCGTGAAGTCCTCTCTGAAGTTCCCGTGAAGCAGCTAGAATTGCTGAGACTCGGTGCTGTTGTTCGTCTTCCTCCACTCCGCTTCAGGGAGCACTTACCTTTCCATTTTTATTACATTCCCAGTTAAATAGCTGAAAATTAAGTTTATTAATTTTTTTGTTGTTTTTTTTTTTTTGGTTAGCTCACGCTATTCATGCTTTGAGGAGGGGTCAGAGCATGCTTCGCAGTGCTGCCCAGTATATATTCTGTGCCTGAGTTTGGGCAGCCCTCCGTACCATCGGCCAGCCCTCCCAGCGCAGTCTGACATGCACCCTAGCTACCTGTTCAACTGGGTGGTTCAGTCTATTTATGATCATCTTGTGGTTTTTTTCACTTTACTAAACAAACTCTATACTAATACTGTGGCCAGGCCAGCTTATATTGTTCCGATGGCTGGATGAACCAGTTGAAGGTGAGAAGCAGATACGGGCAGCGCGATTTTAAAGCAGGCTCCCCATGCAAATAAGACACATGTAAATATTGACTGTCAAGTTGCATTGCCTTCATTCAGTGGGAGGAGGACTGAAGCAGTGTCAGCACTGGGCAAGGCCCCCGTTAGACTGTTGGACCCTGAGTTCTCAGCCTTTTGGGAGTATTTTCTGGCATTGTGGGGTTGGTGGGACACTGTAATGATCCCGTGGTCACTCGTGGGAGCCCAGACAAACCAGAAGGTGTAATGTGGGGTCGAGGAGGGCACCATAAGCCATATGTTATCCAGAGGATAGCGTGGCTGGTTTGTGGTCAGGCTCCCACTACACGTGTGTACTAAGGCCGAAACGGCACAGCCACATCTGTACTTACACTGGTATAAAAGTGTTCACATGAGTACCCTCTAAGGTCCTTTATTTTGGGTTAAAAACAAAAAATGTCCCTTTATGAACCAGTAAAGCATTTTGCTATTGTCTTTTACCGTTTTAGAAACCATCAAAATTAAGTAATTATTATTTTTTAATTTTCATGTGTTTTTTTTGTGGTCTGGGCATGTGGTATTGGTAGGAAATTTTGTGCTTTGTGTCATTGCATGATGCAAAGACAGTGACATGACATTAACTTTAAAATCAATTTTGGAAAGTGATTACATCGTGCAGTGTCACAGCCACATTTACAGCATCAGCTTTTGACCTGATCATCTTTGGTCTGTGCACCTTACCCAGCGGGCATAAGCAGACTGGCATGCTGTGGGCACAGCTAAAATGGGACTGGTGACGTTCTCCGGTACCTGCTTAAGACCAGCAGAGAAGGCATGGAGTCTCTCCAGTATTCTCTGGAGGGACATCTCTCCAGAACTTGTATTTCACAGTGAAACGAGTCTTGTGCATGCTATGTACAGTTCTTAGTTGTCTTCTAAAAGTATTCAAGGAAGTAATAAGATGATATGAATAGAGCAGTGCTATCAGTGCTGGGACTGAGAACTGGTTGTAGGGCTAATCGTTCCCATCATTCACCTGGGTTCAGCACAATATAAGGTGTTGTTTGCATTTGAGAGCCTTTTGAATATGTGTGTATATATATATATGTGTGTGTGTGTGTGTGTGTGTGTGTGTGTGTGTGTGTGTGTGTGTGTGTGTGTGTGTGTGTGTGTGTGTGTATATACAGGATATATAGGCATAATACTAGCAAATTTGCCATAGTTTGGTTTTATGTATGTAGGGCCATACATAATCCCCACCACTTCCTGTTTCCTGAAAGATAACATAAAATGTACATTGTTGCAGACTGGCTTCTGACATATATATAGCTATTCTCATCCAGTATGACACCTCTCTTGTACAGATAACACCAAACAAATCTGTCTCACTTTATTCTCCCGTCTTATACAAATGGGCTTTTCTGTCATATCTTCCTGTTTCTCTCTGTCTCTCTCATCTGGAAGTTGAATCATGTCAACTGGACTTCTTTCTTCTTGATAGGAACATTTTACTACTTATCCACGATATGTCCAGACAGCTCCACCTAGATGACTGAGAATCTTCATCGACGCTCTGTCTCCCTCATTTTCTCACACACACACACACACACACACACACACACACACACACACACACACAAATGCGCACGTTTTCGTAATACATGGAAACACACTCCTGCGTATGTTTACACCCCCTCGCTCATAAGTACTGGATCTGTCACTCATTCTACAGGCCCCCCCCCCGCAACTCTATGTGTCTTTGGGAATTCAGCTTGGGTGTGTTCCCACCTTGCCTGGAATTCTGAATCACAGATGGAATGTTTTTCTTCCTCATTCTATGGAACATGTGCTTGTACTTAAACATTCACCCAGACACTCTCAATATATAATGTGTTTTCCCTGGAATCCTGCAGTCATTCACATTAATTAATTAATTAATTAATGTGGTTATTTGTTTCCCCCTTCTTTTCCAGGACAGGTCTTTTAGCAACTGAAGGACAGTGGTCTAATTCTGAATGTGCTCTGTTTGGTGGGTGCTGTTTTGATTGGCAGGTGCCGTGGCCAGCTCAGAGGTAAAACGGAAGCTCCAGGAGGTGATCAGGAAGAAGCAGAAACAGGCTGCCCTGGAGAGAACCAGCTCAAACCCTGTTAGCAGCACTCCTGTGGGATACAGGTGAGGTGGCTTTGAGAATGGTTAATGAGCAGCAGAGTGGAAGATAATTGATCTTCGTTGTGTGTCCCTCCAGAGCTAAATTGGTGAAATAGAGTGAGTCTTACCATGCTTCATGAGCTTCCATTTTGAGATCAGAGCTTTCAGATGTTTGGTTATCCACCCAGGAGTGATAACCTTCCTCCCTGCCGACTGTAGCAAGTTATTTGAAGAAAGTCGCTGGTGCTTTTTAAATTTGGAAGAAGCAAGTCATTCAGTTTTTTTTAATGTTTGCTGTACGAAACTGTATTCCCAAATAACGCAACGTCCTTACCTTGGCTGGACGCCATGTCTTGTCATCCTGGAAAACCCCAAGCCCTCCTAATACTCCTGATAATCAGTTCTGTCAAACACCTCCACGACTGCAGCCCATTTGAAGTGTGTGTGTGTGTGTGTGTCTTTCTTGTCCTCACAGGGAGCTCGTGCCGGACCCTAGCGCACCCCCACAGTCACTGATCGTGCCTCCTCCCCCACAGCCACCCAGCGACCCGCCTGAGGAGCCCCCGCTTCGCCGAGCAGGTGAGGAGTGACACATGCGTGCTTGTGATCCCCGCTTCTCACTACATGGCTATGCACTGCAAGGGGTGGGGGGCAGGATGTCCAGCAGCTCAAAATGGCCTCTAGGGAAAGGGAATCATGTTTGTGGCCAAGTATGTTTGTCACATACAAGGAATTTGTCCTCTGCATTTAACCCATCCCCCTATTTGTGCAAGATGGATGTGCCCTGCACCAGCTTCCCATGGTCAGGGCTTCAGGTTGTCTCTACTCCAGGCCAAAACATCAGCAGCTTAAAATCACACACACCCCTTTCTTAAGGTTCTGCCCTTGACTCTCACATGCAAAGTTGCTTGGGAAACACCCCCCCCCCCCCCCTTAGGTTTTGGTGCCTTTTGCAGCCCATGGCGTGGTCCTCACTGTGTAACCATGTCCAAGTTTGGCCAGAAGCTTCTCCAACAGGCAGCTCTTGTCAGACTCGTCTAGCCTTAAATTATGCCTACATTTACTTTCCTTGCAGATGTCCTCATCCGTGTTGTTCTTTTCATGGGGGAACTGAAACTTTGCGCATTTGCTGAAAGAATTTCAGTCTGTCAGCACGCCTGGTCCAACAACACTCGAACATTTAAACTGAATTCTAGCCCTGCGTGCTGGGCCAGCAGCTCAAACCACTTCCTGAACCAAGTTAGATCCTAGTGTGGAGACCCTGAGCAGCTTAGAAAATGTTCCCTCCGTCTACCTGCTCGTCACATCCTACACACGTGCCACGACTGTGAGAATTAACTGGGCCGCCTAGACGCCCGATCCGCATGCATATTTCCCAATCGAGTGGCCTGTTATCTCAAACTGCTTTCTGCATGATGTAACCACATCCTTTAGCCCTGCCGCTCTCGAGATGAGCTTCCTGTGCTCTGCGCGTAAAGCGAAACCGTCGATCAGGGCAGTGTCAGAATCACAGCGGGGGGCCCGCCTTCTCTCTCTTTCGCACAGCCTCAGAGCCTAACCTCAAGGTGAAAAACAAGCTAAAGAATCACCTCAACACCAGGAAGAGCCCGCTGACCCGCAAGGAGAGCGCCCCGCCCAGCATAAAGCACCGCGTCCCAGACACCCTAGGTACCTGCGGACGCGCCCTTTGCGTCCTGTTAACGCTTCCCCACTGCTTCTGCCCCATCTTCTTTTTAACTGGTGTTTCTTAGTAAGAAGCCTGCTCTCGCTTAAGCACAAACAGCAGACGTAAACAGGTATAAACAGTGGGAACAAGGTCTGTTTAAGGGGGGATAGCGCAACTGTGCGATGATTAACACTGTTGTGCTTAACTCTGTCAGGATGAGGAGCTGGTTGTGTGTTTGTATGTTGTTGTCCATCTCCATAGTGACCCAATGACCCTCCTTCATCCCCCCCGCAGACTCCTCCCCCAGTAGCAGCAGCACTCCAGTGTCTGGGTGCAGCTCTCCCAATGACAGTCTGCCCACTGAGAACGGCACACTGCCCCCTGCCGCTGGCCTCTCCCATGAGGTGAGCCTCTCCTTCATCTTGCTCTTTTTTCATGTCCCACTCCATCCTTTCCCTGCCAGCACCTTATTGTTCACAACAGTTTACACAGTCCCCCCCTCCCCCTGCCCTGGTCCTGTAAGAAACTAAGAGCATGGCACGTCTGGGGTTTGGAACATGTCTAAACGTGTGATAAAGACGTTACAGACTGTGACATTCTTACCATACCATGGGGTTACCAGGAGACCCTCATTGGTTGGTTGCGAATATAGTTGCATTCGTGTCCAGCGCTGATTACATGCTTGCAAACGGATCGTCATGCGTTAAGTGGAAACAGACCATCCTCGCTGAAATAAATGAGCCCTGTGACCTGTTCACCTCGGGGGCCCGCAAAAAGAGCCGGGGGCCCTCTGCCCCCTGCTCTCCATGTCGCACAGCATGCCTATCCAGGTCGGCCTGTTCACTGTGCTCGAGGGGGTGGGAACACTGTCCTGTCAACACAGTCATAAGAAGTTACTTTCATGACGCACGCTCTTCCTGTTTTGGGTATGCTCAGGACAGCTTTAGAACCTGCCCCTTGTTCCAGCATTTGTACTGTCCCCGGTGTGTGACGACAGCTCTTGGGAGAGGAAATCAAACCTTTCCTGTCTGTGTTCCTGATTAGTCTTAAGGCTGTGCTTACACCAACGGCTGAGGTGTAATAAAGTAAAAATCCAGAAATGGGCAGGAGGCTGTCTGGCAGCTGTTGGCTGTAACTTAAGGCATTTTTTTGTTTTTTAACAAAACATGTTTTACTGTGTCCTGTCCAACAAACCTCCTGCACTTTGCGTGGAATCAGTAAACTGAGTTTATTTATTAGTTTCGTGGTTTGACCTTTTTTGTTTTTTCACCTACATACCCACAAAATTCTGTGTAATTTCAGTCAAAGACTAAATAGGCTCTCCTCTCATTTCCTCTGTCATTAAATACCTAATGTTTAAACATGTTATAATACAGTACAGATATTATCCTGTTCATTGTACATTTGTGTAATATTTACACACTTATTACTTACATCCAAGTATAAAGTGTATCCAGTAAGGAAAGCATTACTTTTTAAGCCCTTATTACCTAACTGCCTTATCTGTTTCTAAGTGGACTGTATATGAAATGCAGTATTTGTACTGAGGTATTCAGAATCAGAACAGAACTTATGTCCGTTTGCTTAAGCGCTCACGGATTCGTTCTTCCCTGTTTAGGCCCACAGACTGCTGCTTCAGGACGGATCCGTGGCCCACTTCACAATTCAGAGCCCCACCACTCTGCCCACCATCACTCTGGGCCTGCCGGCCAGTGCCAAGGTGAGAGAGCAGTCGCCCTCACCCAGGGTGCTCCGGGTCTCGGGTCTCCATGGATACAGCCGTACCTAATAAGTGCTGTATACTGTATTTGGCAGGTCGTTTTCTTGCATGCAGTTTATATCCGCGGGAGGATAGATTTCTCATAAGCTTTTCCACAGTAGTCAAATGACATGTAAAACACTTGAATTTGAATTTTGATTTGATTTTTTTTTTCCCCCGTATGGTGTGGCCATACTCAAGGATGGTTGAGTATAAAGGGTAAATAACTGGTAGTAAGACTGAATAGTTTCTGTGGTACTAACTGGTGCTCCCTCACCTCATCCTGTGTGCGTGCCCCTTTTCTGTCCTCTCTGCGCCACGTAGACCCCTGCCGATGTGGCCTCCATGAACATGGGCAGAGTGCCTGTGCTGCCCGGAGCCCCTCAGGTGTACCTGGGTCTGGACGAGCAGACAGGCTCCCTCTCGCCCTGCCTGCAGCCGGTGCTCATCCTGGAGCCCTCGGGTCTCATGCGGGCGCCCCTGCTGGCCGGTGAGTAGCTTCTCGGTGCCCGAGCACTCACACGTTTTGCACAATGCTGCCCACGCATGTAGCACACACCCCTCGACATTCTCACTGTGTACTCATGGATCCATAAACAGATCAACTTTGAGCTAAGAACAGACACGCAACTGGTGTGGCTGTACCTACTCACTGCTGTAATACAGACTGCTACTGTTAGTCTGAAACAGAGATTAGTGTAAAAAGAGATGTTCAAAAGTTGTCCATATATGAAAGTAAAAGTGCCTTCAGATTTGGTTTAACACGTTCTTTCTGGCTTGTTAAACGTGTTCTGATAACTAAAATTTAAGTATGGTAAATACTGCCACCTTGTGTCCAAAGGCCTGTAACAAAATTTTCCTGTTATCTGGCTTTGGTATAATCTCTTGCAGTTTATGTGTCTTTGTGTTGTAGGACCTAGATGTAAATAATAATTTGTTTTATAGCTGAACCAGAGTACACAAAGGCACTAAACAGCTACACAATGTTGTTGTAATAAAATCCAGGGTGTAATTTTTTTACATCTAATATTCAGTGAAGAGCAAACATAAAACAGGATACTTACACAAAGGATATCAAGCATTTTTTATGATGAACATTCTCTGTGTCTCCGGCTCAGTTCCTGGGATTGGGCAGGTACCTCTGCAGTTTGCCTCCCAGTTGGACCATCTGAATCCCCTGGGCCCCCACAAGCCCCTGAGCCGAACCCGCTCAGAGCCTCTTCCGCAGAGCCCCCGGCCCCTGCCCCCGCACTTGCTCCAGCAGCACCATAGCAGCCAGTTTCTGGAGAGGCTCAAACAGCAGGCTCACCTAGGCAAGGTAGGTGTCCTCAGTCAGGTGACCCTGCGCCATTCTTGTCAGAGCCTGCTGCTTGCACACCTGATCTTTGTCCGTTTTATGTGTGCAGGATTTTGTTTATTTTTTTCTTTTAAGTTGATACGTTTCAGATTGCTAACTTACTTTCTCCCCGCCCCTCAGACGATTTCCAAGTCCAGTGAAAAGCCCCGTCTGAAACAGATCCCATCAGAAGACATGGACTCAGAAGAGGCGGGGCCAGCGCATGGTGATGTCAATCAGGCCAGGCTGCGGGCGGAGTCTCTGCGAGAGGCGGAGTCACTGTGTGAAACCGAGGCTGATTCTGCAGTGGAGACCCCGGGGGAGCAGATGAGCTTGCAGCACACAGTCATTCTCAATCAGGTACCATACTGAACACACTCAGTCAAGTGCTATACTGAACACAGTCAGATACTGTGCTAAACACACTCAGTCAGGTGCTATACTGAACACAGTAAGAGTCATACTCAGTCAGGTGCTGTACTAAACACTGTTATACAGTAGGACCCCCGTATTCACTGATTCTTTATCCGCTGATCCACTTAACCGCGGTCAACGGCGAAAAAAAAAAAAAAAAAAAAAAAACAGAAATATGCAGTTCACAGCTTTAAAACTGCACGTCAATCAAGTGCTATTGTACAGCGAAGCGTAACCGTGATGTAGAGGGTATTACGAGCAACTCCGGTACTGATACATCTCCTTTGTTTTGATAAGGACGGAAGCCAGTGGGGACTGTACAGAATGTTTGTGGGAAAACAGTTGCTGGGAGTACACAGTAGTAAGGATAAATTTTGGTAGTGAAACGTAATAAAGTTATTTTTAAAAGTGAGTTAATACAAAGTGATGGACAAAGAATATTGGACAAAATGGCTAGCATAAAAACAGACAAACAAACAGGAAGGAAGGATGGGGACGAAAATGAAGACAAAGCTAAGAAATAACATCTAGAAAATAAATGTTCACTGCTGACGACAGAAACACCCAACGTATAACGCGAATGTGGATAGGGCCCCAAACCAAAATGTAACAAATACAGTAAGAGTATTTACAAAACATACAAAGGAAAAATCAATAACGACAACCTCCCCTCTTGTTTGTAATACAGAAATATTCTGAAAACAGTAACACAGCAATTCAATCAGATACAATCTTGAACACAGTAAAAGAGTCATACTCAATCAGGTACCAAACTGAACATCATAATAGACTGTACTGTATGTGGTAAACATGGTAACAATATTATAGTAACATGCAAAATCTTGGTCATAATCATATGAGTAGACAAAGCTGTGCACCTTTGAGTACCATGCAGTGACATGTAACTATATAACTGGAAAATGTATATAGTAATGTATGGCACACACGTAAGCTATGGTAAGACATGAAAAATGTTTAATATACAGCCAATAAGCAATAAGATTCATTTTTCTAGCTTTGCCTCCAGTTACCAGAAGGGGGAGACATAACACAATGTACGCATATAGGTTGCAGTGTTGCATTCTGTGTTGGTTCTTGGTACGTTGTGTCCCTGCATTTTAATGCTTCTCTCGGCCGTGCAGTCTCTGCTCTGGGAGAAGCAGAAACAGCTACAGCAACTGCGTCGTCAGACGGCGCACATGGAAACGCTGGCAGTTCCTCTCATGCCAGGGGGCTGCCATAGACCGCTGTCTCGCACCCAGTCCTCTCCTGCCTCCACCTCTCTGACACTGCCTCTCCCTACACCTGCACCCGAGACCTCCAGTAAGCCACGCTTCACTACAGGTGAGTAGGGGGGCATGGGGATGATGCATCCTGCACTGCAATGAAGTCATAACAACCCCTCCCAGCTCCAGAACAGTAGCCCATAACCATGGTCATGTAAGGAATAGCTTAGAGAAGAGAACAGTACATGGTGTCTCTATCAGTCATGGACATTTCTTCCATAGCACTCTGATTACTGCAGCCTGCAGCCTCAAGTGCATAATTAGCATCATGTCTGAGATACTGGATCAGAGTCCACACAAGCTGAAGATGTGAATGTCGGACGCATCCATGTCTCTCTGTGCATGCCTGTTCGCCTGATTCACACTGTTGGTATCTGTGTGCCTGTGTGTTGTATTTCTACCCATGCAGGCCTGGTGTACGACTCGCAGATGTTGAAGCACCAGTGCACATGTGGGGACAACAGCAGCCACCCAGAGCATGCTGGGAGAATCCAGAGCATCTGGTCCCGGCTGCAGGAGCGAGGCCTCAGGAACCAGTGTGAGGTACATAGAAGCCGCGCTTAACCTCTTGACAGGGAAGCTCGCTGTTCCATATCCCTGTGAGTTATTATGCCTACCCTCCCAACAGAGTGTGCGGGGCAGGAAGGCCAGCTTGGAGGAACTACAGTCTGTCCACACAGAACGCCATGTCCTACTATATGGCACCAACCCTCTCAACCGCCTCAAACTGGACAGTCGCAAGCTGACAGGTGTGGGGAGGGAGGAAGTGCAAAGCGCACACACTTGCAGCAACTAGACCTAAAATGCATTCTGAGTTTTTGGCACAGTGCTCATGGATGTACATCTGACTCATTTGTATATTACTAGATTGGAAGGTCTGACGAAAAAATGAACTTGCGTTAGCTGTTATCGTTCAGTGCGCTGCTCTGAGTGGCACATCACCAACCGGCGTGCCTGTTGTGTTCCACAGGAATCCTGTCCCAGAGGATGTTTGTCATGCTGCCCTGTGGGGGTGTCGGGGTGAGTGAGTAGGCGAACGCACGCACACACGCACACACACACACACACACACACACACACACACACACACACACACCTTACCTGATCCAGCCTTTGTCTACCATGACAGACGCAGAGTCAAAGGAAGAACAAAATAATGAATCTAAAAACAGTGGGTGCACATGATCCCCACAAGAAAAAAATCAGGTAGAGTTAGAAATGCTAGGAGATGAAAAGCATCCTGTTTTGGCAAGTGTCCCCCAGTTGCTTGGAGAGCCCTGAGCACTCGTTCTTTAAACTTGCAGCCCAACCCAAGGATCCATTTCAGCGTGTGAACTGTGTCATGCATCAGCCAAACCGAGTCCCATACCTGCTCCCCCACGCCATGTTTCCACGTTTAGACCGGGAACACAAAAACATATCTGCAGTAGACGCCATTACTGAAATGTGCAGTCACAGATAACCTCTCTAAGGACGAATCACACTGCATTATCTACATGGAGACTTTTTGTAGGGGGTTGGTCAAATTCTCCATTGTTTTATCTTAGGACAATTTGACTCTTGACTTCTTGACGAAGAACAATGGTGAAGTGGAAATGGGGTGTGTATGTGTGTGTGTGTGTGTGTGTGTTGGAGACAGAGGGCTTGGGAAAGGAAGATGGCAGTATAAGAACGAAAGGTGCGATGGAGTTGATAAGGGCCCCATTTGTGGCAGATTTCCGTGGCCTCCTGCTCCGGCGCTGTGAGCTGATTGGAACAGTATGCGAGTGACAGCGATAAAAGATATTCTGGTATTCCATTGTTCTGCCGCGCCAAACCGCCAGAAATGCGAGTCCTTCGGACGGAAAACAAAGGGAGCGAGAGAGAGGAGAGAAAGCAGAGAATGGTCAGAGTGGCATGAGAAGGTGGCTCCGTTTGCCATCGGCACCCTGCTTCACTTGCTTGGGCCTTCGCTGCTCATCAGCCGAATCTTTTCTTTAATCTCATTTTCATCCAGGCCGGCTCCGACATCCTGCTTTCTCACACCCCTTTTCTAGAGCTCATGTTTCTCATCGCCCCGCTAAGAATATCACACACGCAAACTGCCCGGACACCCCGAGCCACTGCTAAGGTTTTTTCGATGCGCCATATTGTGGGCCCCTTCGACGAGGCTTCGCTCACGGAATTAAACGTGTGGATCCGCTGAGGTCCAGTCGTTTATGAGAGGAACCCATCTACACCTTGGTTTCAGTTGTGGAGGAGCAGCTAGGAGACATCTCGGGATTTACACAGCGCTCAGAACAGCTGAAGGAATGTTGGCAGTGGTGCATCATGAAACAGTGGAAGCCGCAAATCACGCGTCTATTAAAGCAGTGTGTGTCACGGTCCTCATCCAGCCCCAGAAGAAGACTGAGTCAGTCCTGCAGGGACTGTGAAAAGTGTTGACCTGGGGGAAATGTTGCAATCCTGGAGGCCGAGCACCTCCCTGGACGGTGACGGCGGTTTGGAGCAAAGCGAGCTCCCCGTTTTGGCTCTGCAGGTCACGTGTCGACACAATAAATTAGCTGAGGGAGGCGTGCTGGCGCTGCGTGTACGTCGCTCTTTTCAAAATACTCGTGCACTCCCTTGCTGAACTTGGAGGGAAGCTGCGTGTTTCGCTGTTGCTCTGCTGCATTAGAGCTTGATTTGTGTCATCTCCTGTGGAGCAGAAATGTGCTGAATTCACACCTGCTTACAGAGGCCGCTGCCACTGGTCTGGCTGTCTTACCTGTCCCAGCATTCTGTGTTAACACCTGTACACGCAGGTTAAATGTTTGATGTGTGAGAAAATGGGAACATCAAATAGTGTATGAGTTATATGTAAGTCTGCAACAGTCTCCTACCGTATAATATTTCACGTTTTATGTCCACACATTAGCTCTGTAGTTACACAGTTGGCCATTTCTTGTGATATTCCTGGAACTTTCATTTAAAAAGGTGTGTGTGTGTGTGTGTGTGTGTGTGTGTGTGTGTGTTTGATTGGCAGGTGGACAATGACACCATCTGGAACGAATTGCACACGTCCACAGCATCCCGCATGGCAGCTGGCAGTGTGACAGAGCTGGCCTTCAAGGTGGCCAAGGGAGAGCTGAAGGTGAGCCGGGCATACGCAAACACACACACACACACACACACACACACACACACACACACCATGCACATGTGCATGTACACGCACACCCATACACACACGTGCGCACACACACCCTCCGCTGTCACAGCACCACTAGGACAAACCTGCCTGTTGAATTTGCTGGTACTAGCTGCATGGAAACGGGCGCTCGTTTGTAAATGAGAGAGAAAAGGTTTGTTTAAGGAAGGGGAGTTGAAAGTTTGTGAGGGCGGACAATGAGTAGTGATGGAGACGGAGGTCCTGGCGACTGGCTGACTGGCTGTGTCCCTCTCCTCAGAATGGCTTTGCGGTGGTACGGCCCCCAGGACACCACGCAGACCCCTCCAGCCCGATGTGAGTCCCTCCGCTCGTCTGCTTTGACCAGGCTACCCCCCCACCCACCTGCGTGCGCCACCCTCTCTGATTAATATTCTGCTCGTTTGAATCTGCACGCTTTGCCAGTCCTGATCTGTGCCATGGCCCATGCTAGCAACTGGTTCAGTGGCTTTTCTTATTAACTTGCATGTTGCCTGGTGGAGTTTGACACCTGGCAGTGCTGGGAGGGGCATGGGAGTTGGTATGTGCGTATATGTATGTTTGGTGCTGTCTGTATGTGCCTGGGATCAACGTGTGCGGCTGCTGCGCCTCTTGCGTGCGACTCGCGCCGCTGTGCGTGACAGTCGCGGCCCACCCGGAGCTGCAGTGTCAGCAGGGCTCGCCTCCGCATCGTTGCCGGGGTGTGTATGGAGTTAAGGAGGGGGGTGATTTACTGCTCCCTTCTCTCTCCTCCTGCTGCCACAATGAGCACTTTCCTGTGTTCTTCTGAGAACCCCCCCTCCTCACTAACACCTAGCCAGTGTGGACCATCACACTGCTTCCCCTCGACCCTGAATGACACCCACCTTTCTCATGTTCCATAGGGGTTTCTGTTTCTTCAATTCAGTGGCAATCGCGGCCCGACAGCTCCAACAGAAGCTGAGTGTCAGTAAGATCCTCATAGTGGACTGGGTAAGCCCACCACGAGGGACATTTTTCATGGACCGTTAACGCCTAACCAATGTAGTAATTATTAAATTAATTAACATTAAGGCTGTAAGAACTGCTGTGAATGTCTTTGTTTCAAGGACTTGGTAAAAATTTCTAATCCAGCCTCCTTTACACTTGATTGTAGGATGTTCACCATGGAAACGGTACCCAGGAGGTGTTTTACAGAGACTCCAATGTGCTCTACATCTCTCTCCACCGCTATGATGATGGCAACTTCTTCCCCGGCAGCGGCGGGCCCACCGAGGTGAGGGTTCCAGTACACCTTGTGCGTGATGACCTGTTTAATAAGCATATTAGTATTGACAGGCGCAGTATTCCATGCCATTGAAGACACAACTGCACAAAGATGGGGGCTGTTGGCATTCCTGTTTCATAAGTTTTATGTTGAAATATGGGCGGGTGGGGTGACAGAGTACGCGTCTGCCTGTTTCTTACAGGCTCTGTGTTCATCTGCCAGATTTGGGTGGTAGAAAAGTCTCAGGCTCTTCCTGACCAGATGTTTGTCAGGGGGCGGCACTTGTCTCGACTAACGGGCAGGCTCGCTGGTCCACGTGATGAGCCAGCTGTTAAACTGGGGTGGCGTTTTGGTGTGGGGGACCACAGGCAGCACAGCCAGTTCATATCACTCCATATTACTTCATAACGCTTCGTATCAGTTTGTGTAACCTGGATTGTCATCCGCTCGAAACCCGCTCTCGCAGTCTCGTCATAGCCAGCATTTCGAATGTGCTTTTCGCGGAGTTCAGCCTGGGCAAACGTTTGCGAGAGCAGCCATTGCTAGACACTGGATCTGCGCACTTCCTGCAGCAACTGGTCCAAAGGATGTTCTGTTTACTTTCCGGCAAAGCGAGCACGTGCCTGTATGTGTGACACATGGCGTGTGCCGAACAGCGCAGTGAGAGAACGGGGCTACAGTGTGCTCTCTCTGTCTGTTCCAGGTGGGCTCTGATGCTGGCGAGGGCTTCAATGTCAACGTGGCGTGGACTGGGGGCCTGGACCCCCCCATGGGAGACACGGAGTACCTGGCCGCATTCAGGTAACACACGTGCACACCAGGCTGAGATAACAGCTACTACTCTTTTTTCACTGAACTGGCCCACCACCCCCAAGGCTCACAGACAGTTTGTGGGTGCTTCCTGCAGATGACCTGTGAAATCAGCTGAAGTTCTGTGAGGTAATAAAACCTCTAGCTCACTCCAGTGACTAACTTTGCACAATTAACTTGGAAATTAGTGGTCAGCAGGGTTGGACATTTAAAAAAACAAGACACTTTAAAGTTTGCTTGAAAAAAGGTTTCGGCACAGAAGACGAAGACTTAGTTTCGTAACACTTAACGAACAGTTTTCTTTTAAGAAATTTTTGCCACTCCCACACCGCCTTAATTGTGAGCTCTGGCTGGTTTTAATTAACTTTATTATTTCTGTCAGCATATTGGCATGGAGACAAGAAAATGACGGCTGTTCATAAGTGATGTTTGTGGCAGTAGCAAACTGGGTGGCCACAGGGTCTTAAAGAACAAAGTGACGCTATGCTTACGATTTAGAAAACCCCAACACCCAAATGCCATGGCGTTGGGTGGGGTTGGGAGGTGGAGCCACGATTTGCCCGTCCTCTCATCAACAACTGCTTCAGGTGGCAGCTAAAATTTTCTGTTACTAGACTTCAAGTGGGTCCACAGTGGCAGCACTCCAGAACATTGGTCAGATGGGCTGCATTTAGGCTCGTGTTGGTGTTAGACGTAATAGGGCAGTGGAGCCGTGCACTTGCGCAGTACAATGTGGGTACCTGGAGAGAGGGCGTTCATGCAGTAGCTGACTTAAGTGTGAGAGGCGAGGCTCCATCCACACTGTCTGTGTAGCGACACACAACTGGAGCACATATATCCATATACTGCCAAGCACTGTGCATGGTTTTGCTGCTTAGCAAACAGCCATACGGACTGGTATTGTTAATAGCAATGTTGGATCAATATATACAGCCGGATGTTTAGTTAAATCTGTGTAGGTGAAATGGTTTGTTCAAAAGGAACAGAACTGAACACCGTGTTGGATTTGAGCTGTTCAGATTAATTATTGACCGTTACACTCCTGGCTATGTACCCACCTCCACCCCCTCACCCCTACAGTCTCCCCACACCGGGCATTGCTCCCCATCACACTGGAGCATGAGGCATTTTATTGGTCTACAGAGGAGGTGGGGCTGGTTTATAGGGGAATTCAGAGGCTTAAGAGAGCCTTGTCTTATGCTGTGGAGGTTGGGAGGAAGGAGGGGGGGTTTGTAGGTTGAAGGAATCCAAAAGCATGAAAATGATCCCAAATGGATCCCAGATGGAGGCTGTCAATGACGTGAGAAGAACAACGAGCTCCAAATAGGAACCAGACGCCAGGCGGCAGCTTTGAAACTGGCCGGCGGGGGAATCAAACACAGCGTGCTCACTGAGCCGCCAGCTGGGGGGATGGGGCGAGGCGGGGCGTAGACACAGACATGGAGCGTATGCAGCCCCCCCCCTTCACATCCCCTCTCCCATCAGGCCAGGCTCCAGTCCTGACCACTGCCCCCACACACACACACTTCTTGACCCTGCTCACCTCGTGTCCTCGGCCTCCCGTCGGGCCTCCTTCCCGCAACCATGAGTCGCTTGCTGCTGGAGACCAATGACGCCACTTCTGTGACACGAGAAGGACAGCGACGTTATCCGGTCGCTGTGATATCATCGACATTCCAGCTTGGCTTCTCAGAAGTCATTGAGAAACCACCTCCACCTCTGCATTGATTGCTACACTTGACGGTCACGCAGCCACCGGCAGCCCTTGGGCAGTCCGGGCTGCTCCGACAGTCTGTGAGCGACATCTTACCGCTTGTCCACCTTGTTCTCCACAGGACGGTGGTCATGCCAATCGCACAGGAATTCTCCCCCGATGTGGTTCTGGTATCCTCTGGGTTCGACGCCTCTGAGGGACACCCGGCACCTCTGGGGGGCTACAAAGTCTCTGCCAAATGTGAGCATCCCTCCTCAAGGTCTTTGATAGTGACTATGCATCACAGGAGGAGTGTCACTTAGTGGGAGAGCAGGGGACCCAGGGGCCTTTAGTGGGAGAGCAGGGGACCCGGGGGCCTTTAGTGGGAGAGCAAGGGACCAGGGGCCTTTAGTGGGAGAGCTGGGGACCCAGGGGCCTTTAGTGGGAGAGCAGGGGACCCAGGGGCACAATGGATGGGGGTGTCATGTTTAACAATAAACCTGTGTGGAGTTTGAATCCACACTTGAGTTTGTGAATAGGTTAATCTTGTTAGAGGAACCATTCCAAATGGAACTGCAGTAGCTAGGCTGCTGACTAAAATAATTTTGGTGATTGTTTCAGTCAAAGTGTGGGTCCACTAGGTAGATACTGAGTAGATATTTATGACTGCAGGTATCATAACCCTCAGGTGGGAGGGTTTACCGTAGCTCTAGGAGTATATGGGGATACGACTGGCTCTCGGTCTTACCAGGCCTTGTTTGAACCCCCCCCCCCCCACACACACACACACACACACACACACACACACACACACATACACCAGCCCTCAATACTGGAAATGTTTCATTCGTTTGCAACATCTTTCCCAAGGGAGCAAAGGTACTTTATTTTTTTATTATTATTTTATTACACTGCTGAAAATGCACTTTTATAAAACAACAAAGAATAATATTCATAAAAAAAGACTTCATTCTTGTGTGGCCTGAAGCAAGGACCTTGCTTGGAATGAATAAATAAATAAATAAATAAAGAAAGCAAAGAATTTTATTACCAAAGAAGTACTCGTTCTTTTGGGGGTGAAAAAAAAAATTATAAATAAAAATACTTAAAGCTGGCAAATCATATGAGAAGCCGGGATAGAACTGGTCCACTTTTGTCATCTTCAATAACCATTATCATCTCCTTAAGTCAGACTTGGTTTCCTGCACAGTCTGAACAAGATTAATAAGGTTAATCATAATATTATATGCAGAACTAATGGAATTGTGTGATATGCTTTAATTTATACTCATATTGACTTCCAGCTTGTATTTATAGAAATGGACTTGGTTGCTAAACATGAAAATATTCCACTTAAATGTTTAACTTGTGCTTGATTGGTTCTGCTCCTACACATCATCAAAACCAGCTAAGCGGGCTTTTTGAAAAATTTACGCTATTATAATATAACACTATTCATAATAGACATGTTTAATGCAGAACATTTAAGGAGCAATACATTATGTTTATAAAACCTGCTTAAAAAGTATATGCAGTTATTGAAACTGCAAGTCTTCATAATGTAAAATCGCAAAGACTAACTGCTGTAATAATGGCAAATGTGCTTCCGCAAAGTATTAGATTGTGACACACTTATGCAACCGGAGTGATGTTGAGTTTTTAATTTCGATAATTTTTTTCTAAGAGTAATTTGGTCTTCTCTCAAATTTTGTCAGATGCAAGGTCGCATTAAAGATGGAAAAATTGCTGGCATGATTTACTTTGATCACATGCAAGATCATCAGCCATGGTGTCGCGAGTTATTGCCATGCTGGAATGGCTGATCACCACAGTTCATCAGACACCGTTCAACTTTCCCTGACGTCATGCCATAAGCTGTGACTATATAAATACCGAAATCACAGAGCCCCTTGACCTTATTTTTATAAAACCCAGGCTTTGCTTAACTGTCACTCTTTCCTTAATAAATGTCTGACAAGGCATGGATTTTTTTTTTTTTTTTTTTTTATATATATATATATATATATTACTATTATATAATTTAATCATACTTTCATTTTTTTTCTTAGTTTACATTTTGAAAATCTGAAATGGCACAGAACACTTAAATTTGCACCTTCAGACTTTTGAGATGTGAAAATGAGATGTCAGTATCAATGCATGGTATTTTTAGCCCTGGAGAAAGTGTTAATTATTGATTTCATTACTGATTTCTATATTTTCAAGTCTTTATTATAAGATTATTTTGGAGTATATTAGTTTTCCCTGCCATGTCTCATTTACTGTTGGCATGTGAAGATGCTGTTTCTTCTAAGATAAGTACATGCTGAAAATATACGTCAACAGCACAAGTGATATACTAGTGTGTATGGTTTTAGCAATACAAAGAAATATTAAAATCTCATTACAAGTTCATATTAAGATGGAGAATAGAAGTCTTCAGAAGATACTAACCATGTAATTTTCTTTGTAAAGGACCTGCATTTATACATACTTAAGATTTTGCATCATCATTGGCATTATTTTTTATATTTGATGAAGGTTGTAAGGGGAATCATATCTAAGAATGAAGCGGTGATTTTCTATTGTGAACAACAATCTCATTCTTGATAATGATAAGTAGCATCAGCGATGTTAGTGCAGAATTAATAAAGATCCCTTTAAAGAACATGAAAGGCTATAACATCCAATAGTGTTACTCAGTTACAAATCCAAATCTCGTTACAAAAATGTTAGAGGCCAAAACAGCCATTGGGCACATTCTGTGAAACAAACTCTGACATTTTAAATAAATGTAATCGGAAACCATTTACTGCAAAGGCTATTGTTGCATTGAAATTTTAGGTAACCTTTCGGGAAATGTTATATGTAGCTCAGCTAGCAACATGGGAACTTTATTGGCATCTACACTATTTGTGTTTTCAATTCAGTACAATTCATAAATTAAATATAGCACTTCGCATTCCCAACATAATCTCCACAAAGAGATTGATGTCGAGAAAGAAGGAAAAAAAAATTAGCTTTGAGGTTTCATGGTGAACTGGCTGCACCCATTACATAATCAATGGCCATTCTGACATTACAGAAGTCAAAAGAGAGTTATGAGCATATGTGTGATTTAAGATAATCAAGTATGTGCTTTTGCTGACCAGTGGTTCACATGGCCATCACAGCCAGCAGACACTTTGTCCTAAATGGCAAGTCATTGCATAAAATAATAATTGACTGCATTTTTTTTAAACGTGAAACATAAAGGTTATTAACTAAACAAGTACAATGTAGTCTAACAGTAAAAAAAAAATGCCTAGATACTCATAGTGCATCAAAGACGAAACAGTTATCCAATTTAAATAACATTGAAATAATCTCATGCATACTAAATGACAGCCACTAAAGACATGCATTCAGGCAAATCTCCAGGCAATAGAATAATTCAATGAAAAATGAGTACCATAAAACTCATGAATACATGCAGAGAGTTACTGCAAATTATATCCATAAAGAATAAGAATCAATAGATTAGGTATAACAGGCTTATATGACTGCTTGCCCTGAATGTGTCTGTGTTTTCCAGAGTTCAGGGCTAAAGACCTCTTTTAGTGTACTGGGTTTGTATGGCATCGCCTTTGAATACAGGAAAAATATCACGACTTGCATTGTATTACTTTTTCAATTTTGTTTGTTGGGCAGAAGATGCAAGATGAGGCTTCGGAGTGCATCATATAGCCTTGTGCAGTTTGATAAGAACTTGTGAATCAGGCCAGATTTGTATGTTTAGCTGTAGAGTGTCTGTTCATTTGCACCTTTCATCCATGAACCTGTTTCTCTACATATGCATGTGACCTATTCTTATTCGTTCATTATCGACAGGTATTTGAAGGCTTATATCTACTCATGAACAAGGCATTTCTAAAAAGAAACATGATAAGCATCATTCCATGTTGGGTAATCTAAGGGTGAACTCCTATAAGAGACTGCTCATTTGCAGGTGTACCCTAGAGAACACAGCAAATAGCTTTTTTTTTCTTTTCAGATGGGCACCTTCAAATGGGTTTATATGCTTTGAGCAAAATAGTTATATCTATAATGGTTTTAAAATATAAATTTTAATTATAACATAGTAAACATCTTCAATCTTCATTTACGGAACTCCACTTTAGAGACAAAACATGAACATACGTCTATTGCTTAAAGACTTAATGAGGCAGATGCTGACTGACAAGTTTGAGGGGGGTCTTGATACAGATTGAAAATGTAGCAATAGGAATTTCATATGGAACAAAACAGAGAGTCTTGTTTTAA
Source organism: Chitala chitala (assembly GCA_025773905.1). Taxonomy (NCBI): domain Eukaryota; kingdom Metazoa; phylum Chordata; class Actinopteri; order Osteoglossiformes; family Notopteridae; genus Chitala; species Chitala chitala. Next base: position 42,197 of record JABJVR010009239.1, read on the forward strand.
CTGTGTGTGTGTGTGTGTTTGTGTGTGTGTGTGTGTGTGTGTTGCATGCATGCACATGTGCAGTGAGCAGTTGTATAACATATGACACACACACACACATATATATATATATATATATATATATATAGAGAGAGAGAGAGAGAGACAGACAGACAGACAGACAGAGACAGAGAGAGCTAGAAAGTGGCTCCATCAGATCCCAGGAACAACATCTGAGACCTCTGTCCAGAAGAGAGCAGTCCAAGGAACAGCTAAGATACTGCACAAGACCCTCAAGCTCCCAGAGGACCCGAGCTTGAAGGAGAAAAGAAAGGGCGAGTGGGGAATTATATACATACACCAAAAGCACTAAGATGTATTTATTTGTATATATCTTTGAGTGTCTTCGAAAGTGCAATATGAATAAAATTTATTATTTATTCATTTGTTTTCCTGTGATGCAGTCACTTATGACTTTCAGACATCATGACACAAAATGAACAAACAGCAATTTGACTAATCTTAACAAAACAAATTGAAAAAAAGGAAAATTTAAATAATGATTTGTCACAAACACAAGTTAATGCTAGTAGTGGAATAAAACCCTTACCAAGTTGCAGGCTGTCAGTGTGTGTACGCTGTATACTGGTGAGTGTCAGCACTCTTTAAGGAGTAACTTTAACCATAATGTACTCATTCCCTCTTTATTTCCCTGGCATTTTTTTGGGGGGAAATTGCTGTATTATTTCACTTGTGACTGACAGGAAGAAGAATGTGGAAATTTTTGCTGTCTCCTTTTTGCAAATTAAAAATATGCATCATATCCCTAAAGCTCAGAGCGGATGACCAGACTAAACTGACTTGGCTGTGTGTGTAGTTTGGGGGATTCTTAAAACACTGCTGTAGTTTGTGATTTCCTGGGGAATTTTATGCAACTTAGGACACAGTCCTCTCATCTTCCATACAAATCCTTAAAATGTTTGTCTTTTTCTGTCCTACTGAATGTTACAAGAAAGAACCACTTTGCATACAGTTTACATACACTTGGCAGTCTGTGTAAGATGTTTTCCATTCTCAGTGGTAAACTATGTAACTGATTGATACCTTTTATTTAGTGATGGTTCACAGTTAATGTATTTCTGTCATGACATAAACATTATTGTATTAAACCCCTGCTACTTGTGCTGTGTATTTTCCAGAGGTATGTAAACATATGAACTGAACCTGATAAATGGATTATTTACATGTTTTTCTTCCACTGACATAGATGAAACGTTTGCTTTAATAAATATATGGATATGACTTAAGTGGACAAAGTTTTAGTCAGTAACAATTTCTTATCCCTTTATCACGTCCCTTCACGTTTGAGACATAAAATAAGTGATTACAAGAAAATCATCATGTAAGAGTTTAAAGCTGTGATCATTAAATAATTATTCATTTAATTTCATTTCACCAGCCAGTGTTTGAAGCCCAACTCCTAAAACCACATTACTGTTACTTTGTCAGTTAGTAAAAAGTCATCATCCATCCATCCATCCATCCATTCGCTATGCCGCTTTCCCAATTCAGGGTCATGGGAAGCCTGGAACCAATCCCAGGAAGCACGAGGTGCAGGGCCAGGGACACCCAGGGTCACCAACCTACCGTAGGGCACAGGGACTAAATATAGTTAAGTTTTTTTTTTTTTTTGTGGTTTGCACATTAAAAACGTTTTAACAAAAGCTTATATTTATAGCTTCTTATCATGTTGATGGTTCTGAAACCTCGAACAAAATGAAAGTCAGTTATTCATAATGAAAAAAAAATTATTTGGCAGCCAGTAAGGTCTCAGATTATACATAGGTATAGCAGCTATTTTGAATGACTGGCAAACAAGTCAAATTCAGACAGAAAAACAAAAACGAAAGGGTGAGGCAAGGTAAAGATGTGAGTGACTGGTGCTGAGGCTGTCCACCTAAGTGAGCTTGACTGTATTTTTCGTAAACATATGGAAGCTATGAGTCTAAATTTTCCTTGACATACTAAAACACATTGATTTAATGGTACAAGGCTCAATATTCAAGATCTTTTCTTCCCATTTGCACATGTACAGGTACACATGGGCATTGGAATATATATATATATATATATATTAAAAACATTTAAATTCTTTGTATTTTACATAAAATGTGTACAACTTGTTGCCTGCAATGGCTGTATATTGCACTGTGATATAAGCATTTTTGCTGTGTATGTGTGTATGTGGTAAAAAAAAATCTGAAATGACTTATAACAAATGACTTTGGGCACATGATTATAGCCACTCAGACTGCAAATGGAAAATGATGAATAGTATATATCAAGGGTTTTGTGTAAGCATGACTGGGTTATAAAATTCATTGTTTTAGAGTGAAATATTGAAGGATGCATCTCTCTGTAAACAAGGTATACTTTCAGGTAAACAGGCACCATGATGGTAAATGCACAGACTTTCTGCTTGAAAGATTTTTGGTTTATGTTTAAAGGTGGGACTAAACGTTGAATCGGTAAGTGCTGTAATTTTATTGCCCAATTACTATTTAAGGACAAGTGTATAAAAAGGCATGCTAAAGCTGTACCTAACAAATAACAAACAGGTATTTTTGCACACAATCAGTGCAAAAGGAAATTTAAATGCAATACAATGCAACTGCCTAAACTTTCAGTAATGAAGCTAAAACACCAAGGAGTATTTTGCAGGGGATTTAAAGTCATGTGAAGCAGTCAGTGTCAAAAAGGTGGCTGGCTTTGCACAGGCGCTAAATCTGTTTTGTAATTTGTTTTTATCTGACACAACCAGCATTTGGGGGTTTGGGTCCTACATTCTCTGTCTCTGGATCCATAAAATCAAGCCCGATGTGGCAGGCACTGATGCGGGAGATGAAAGAGCCGTAGGGGACCTTGTTCCAGAGCAGCAGCCAGGGCGATGCTTACCAAAGCCCAGGCCTCCGTCCCACAGGCAGCATGTACACAGGGCTTTTGGCTCTGTAACATTTTGATAGTATTTACCACAAAACTCAAAAACCAAAAGTACCGTCATTCGTTCTGGGTGGGATGCCAACTGCCAACGGCACTTACTCCAAGCACAGAATAGATGTTTCATTTCCTAGAAATATTTCATTAGAAATAAAAAACTTATCACTACTGGCAGCTTTTCTTTTTCTTTTGTTTTTTTTTTTTGTTTTTACAGCTATACCTATACCTATGTGTCGCTATGTGACAGGAAATAAAAATGAATAAATAAATTATATATATATATATATATATATATGCAACTTTGTAATGTCACATATTTGCTTTTTCTTTCTGCAATACAAATAAATTCAGTAAACTGAAAGGCCCTTCCCCATTTATATGGACACCACAGAAAATCTTGGCATTGTAATTCCACAAACTAGGCCGATGTCCCCAGGATTGCTGCCGTGTGCTTCCCCAGGGAAAGGCTTGTTCTGAAGCGCCGTCCAATCTGTCAGCCGTGCTTCAGGAGTCGCTCACGAAATGGCCGCTCTCCCACACAGGAAGCTTGATGGAGCATGGAAGGACTGTCATGGCGGCACATACATACACTCCCACTGTACGCTGCATAAGTGTATTTTGACGCTGCAGACTGCATCCATAGTCATTCGCTCCAACGCCCCCCATTGCTGGTCTGCTCACCTGCCACCTTCAAACTGTTTGGAAAACATTCAGCAAAGCATTCACAGTGAAAGGGGTAAAGCATTGGCAGGTGGGCAGGGTGTCCTCATAAATATAAAAAACAAATGTTGCATGTATCCCCCACTAATAAATGTCATCCCATTTCTCAGCACAAACTTATTAAACAAAAGAGCAGGACAACTCTTTGTTAGGTAAAAGTTTCCATGTAAAGTAAGTACAGTTGTTTTAAATGCCTGACATATTCCTCCTTTCCTTTTTACATCATGTACATGTCTGTGTTAAATGTGGAGGAGCTATAAACATTTGCAACCAACAGATATTTCCTCTCAGATAAAGTATATAAAAAGGTTACAGCTCATATGCTATGTATTTTTAAATTCTACAGTGAAAAACTCTTTTTAAATGCTGCACTTGATCACGAATATTTAAGAAATATTTTACATACGTTTTGGAATTGCTGACTCATATGGAGGAACCTCTGTTTTAAGTAACATTAGAGGAAGTCTGCATGGAATCTGCCAGAAAAAAAAAAAATTAAAATAAAAATTAAATGTGTACAACACAACAAAATATTAACTTATAAGTAT